>CAOLHI010005040.1:0-86947 GCA_948474755.1 Ctenosaura bakeri | reverse complement strand
AAATGAATAACCAGAAATAAGGAATTTCATATTGTTGGATTCCTTCAAAGCTGTTACTTCTTGTTGTGTGTCTTCAAGTTGTTTCTGACTTATGGCAAGCCTAAGGTGAACTTATCATGAGGTTTTCCGGGGCTCCGGGTATATGTGACGCACTCAAAATCACCCAGTGGGTTTCCACACTCAAGCACGGAACTGAAACCTGGCCTCCAGGACTGTAGTCCAGTGCTCAAAACACTACACCACACTGGCCTTTATGGGACAGCTTATCAAAGAAAACTCCAACTTAAATAAAAATGAGACCAGGCTAGAAAACTATTGCTTCAGGATATTACTATCCTTTTAAAGAAAGATAAAGCAATGGGAGGGTCAAAAATACTGATCACCATAATGAGAAAAAGGTCTTAATTGGAAGCATTAAATTCAAGCCAGATACACAGAGCACTGATCCTATTATGACCATGGTAACAGAAATGCTAAACTACTAGCTAATACTCTAAAGAAGAAAAAGATAAAAGTGGAATATCCAAAATTAAGACAAGAAGATGAAAAATTTGATCACCACAACTACTAATATTAATAATGAATATTATAAATTTCATACTACCTTATATAAAAATGAACTGGATCCCTCAGTTAAATTTGATGAATTTTTAGAATCTAGCCAATTAATAGAATTGGCGAATAACCTTTCAATCTTTTTAAAATGCCCCTACCACTGCAAAAACATTGAGGATACTATCAAAAAAATTAAATCACCAGGATTAGATGGAATCGCAGTTGAATTCTATTAAGACCTTTAAAAATGAATTAATCCCCAAGCTACTGAAACCTTACAATAGTGTTTTAGAGGGTAATGAACATCCCGACAGCTGGAACTTGATCAAACCAGTGACTATACCTAAACCAGGGAGCAATCCTTATTCTGTTATAGCGTTATAGTCCCATCAGTCTATGGAACCACATTACAAAATACTCACTTCAATATTTGCTTCAGGTCTAAACTCTTTTATTGTTGAATATAGTCACCCTTTACTCCCCCCTAAAATATCACACATGCCAGGTGCTGGCCCCACTAACATTATTAGTTCTGGGAAAAAGACAAAAGCCACTATTGTGCTGCTGTCACTGGATGCTCTCAAGGCCTTTGATATGGTAGAATGGCCTTATCCAATGGCATTACTCAAAAAGCAAAACTTTGGAGCTAAATTATTAATTAACTATCTTAATTCTCAATCCTATGCACTAATGTATACAAATAATTCGGCCTCAAAGCTCTTTAAAAAGAGGAACAAAAGAAGGCTGCCCCATATCTCCAACATAGTTTGAATTGCCTACTTAACTATTAGCAAACTTGGTTAGATCCAATAAGCAGATAATAAGAGTAACAGCTCAAAGAAACACAAAGGCCATTCCCATACCAGGCTGTTATAGGGCTATGATTCCACTTGCAACATCTTATGGAATCCTGGGGTTTGCAGGTTAGGGAGGGGCCAGCTGGCCCCTCTCGAAACTGCAAACTCCAGGATTCCATAGGATGTTGCAAGTGGAATCATAGCGCTATAACAGCCTAGTGCGGAAATGGCCATAGTTTTAAATCCATTTGCAGATTATGTTCTTTTATTGTTGACAAATCTGACATGTTCCACACCCACACAGTTTCAAAAACACTCTGGTTTTACAGTAAAATACTCTGGTTTTACAGTAAACCTCAAATCCAAATTACTGTGTCAGGGTTTCTGTTCAACTCTTGCTCCAGCAACAAACAAAAGTAGAAATTAGTTATTCTGGCTTTAAAGATTCAGGAATTATACTAACCAAAGACTGGAACCACCTAATTAGGAGAAATTATTTGCCAGCTTTTCACTAATTTGGACAAAAATTGAATAAACAGGCTTAAAACTATCAATACTAGGCAGGATTGCAGCACTAAAAATGCAAATACTTCCAAAATTACTGTACCTATTCCAAAATATTCCCTTATCTCTGAGCTCAATGAAGTTTTCTGAAATACAAAAACTGTTTGATAAATACATTACAAGTGGAAAAAGAAATTGTTTCTCAAAAAAAAGTGCAATACAATTTGGCAAATTCAGGTGGACTAGCAATACCTAATTTTAAAATGTATCATGATGTATTCCAACTGCAACAATTACTTTACATCATCAAAGATACTTTAATGCAGTGGGTAAAGTTAGAGACACATAGTGATAGAAAGCATAATGAAACCTTACTCTGCTCATGCCTAAATACTGCAAAACTGAATAAAAGCACTAACCTCTTCTAAAAAGTTCTTTATTCATCTGACAAAAATGGAGAAAAATATCTAGCCCCAGAATCCTCTCCTATTTGCCCATTTCTTTACCATCCCAGCTTTATCTTTAAAGATAAAATAAGGCAGTTCTGACACTGGAAAGAACATGGGCTATATACTATCAGAGACTTATTTCACAGAGGAAGACCACTAGAGCTGGAGTACATTAAAAACAAATAATAAGATGTGAATTATACATGGTTGCAAGTATTTCAAGTATTTTATTGTTCTAAGTTTATATATAAAAAGAAGGAACTCCTAGACCTCTTACACATTTTGAAGAACTATGAATAACATCAGAGGTGCAATCTAGGGGAGTCATCTCAGCGACCTATAAAAATCTCATACAGCTGTCATGACGTGCAATCAGGGATGAGAGTCTGGTGGTAACATGAAAAGAATACTCAAAATTCTGAAACAATGGGCACAGCTGTGGAACTTACCACTGTTTAAATCTATTTCAGCATCAATCAGAGAACATTTTGACAAACTATTACACAATTGGTACTTTCTTAAATGATCGGCTCAGTCTCTTCACAATGTTGGAAAGGTTGTAAGACTAAGGAAACTGATTCATCTGTGGTTACAATGCAAATAAGGTTAAAAACTTTTGGAATGATCTTTTAAATTTTTTGTCAGATACATTGAACCAGACAGTTCTTTACTATGAGTCTTTTCTTCTCCACTCTGTCTTCAAAGGACCTAATTCATCTATTGAATATGAAGACTTCATTTTAATTCTCTTGACAGTGACGCAGTTGGAAATTGCCAAGCATTGGAAATTCACAACAGAGGTCCCTTTTTCTTTATGGATAAAGATAGTATGGTCCATTACTTGTGGAAAAACTAACATATCAGATGAGAGCATCAAACAGACAAACTAATGGAGACAAATTTGCTTGTATCTGATAACCATTTATTGTCTGTATAAGATCTGAAACAACATGCAAACTTTTGAATTAACCTATATTAACCATTTACAACTAGAAAACAGATATATAATCTGTATATTCAACCTGCTGATATGAGTTAAGGCACAGATCTCACCACCAAGCTGAATGTTTGTTATACTGTTCATTTTAGATTTTATTTTTCTATTTCTGTTCTTTTCACCACTGTATTCAATCTGATTTCTCATTTTGCCATTAAGCAAATGTAATTTTATTAACAGGTTTTTTTTTTTATAAAAAAAGCTTACCACTATTACTAACATATCTGGGATTAAAATATAAACATATTAATATGACAGTCAATTCTGATCAACAAAATCTGAAGATCAGAATCACAAAAAAGCATGTCAGCTGTAGTTTCAAGAAGTCAGTTTCCGTTATTATGCTTAAGAATTAAAGGTGGTCAGAAGCTGACCAATTCAACAGAGCAAGAAAAAACCACTGAGGGAATCAAGGCAGATAGGGCAGAGTGAATGGTGTAGGGGAGCTCATCAAGACGAAGTACAGGGGAGGAGATACAACAAGGAAGTCTGCTTTTTTCAGTCAACGTGCTGGTGTCCAGAGGAAAGGAAATTTCCCATCTGCGCTCTGTGCAACCACTGCCACAACGATAGCAAAGGCTTGGCTACAGAATCAGGCAGTTGGGGATTTTGCTGTGTCTGAGGGGAACAGAATATATGATAGATATATGGTAAAATGGGGTTGATACTCAGAGGAATCTTTAATAAAGTTATTTCTGTCTTTTTATAATGGAAGTCTACAGGATAGTTCATTGTTAGAAAGAAGACAGTATCAAAGAGATTTTATAAATTTTGATACAGTAATTAATCTGTGTAGAGTTGGCTTTAACTGAAGACATGCAACATCCCATTAGGGTATGCAACTGTTCTGGAGTGTTACCAAATGGTATTGTATTATCTTTGTTTAAAATGGATAGGAATAACTGGGTACTAGTAACCTCTGTATTTTGCTTTAATCCTTTGAACTACGGTGTTGAAGCCTGCTCTTAAGACTGGCAATTTTACGCTCTGAATATTCTTAGTTAGATCTGTGTTCTTCTTATTGCTTATTCTTGCTTCTTATTGTTTCTTATTGCTTACTGCTTAAGTTTGGGTGAACTGAGTACAAGATCAGACTGGGAAATTATAATTGATATGATTTTTCTTATGCATGCTTTTTCAGTTGTATGTAATGAAGAACTGTCAGTGTCAATGTCAGGTGGAGGCTAAGCAAACACAGATGCGGCAACTGGAGTTTTATGGCTTTTTAGTAGTAGGCAGTAAAATAATCAAAGGGTTCCAACACCCAAAACACACAGCGGCAATAAATAAAGCCATAAAGTAATTAAGGGGTTGCCTCACCCAAAACAAACGAAGGCAGTGGAACTCAGGAATAGCTAGCCCATGGAACAGGTAGCAGAGTCATGGATGAGAGACAGTTGTTGCCCCGTACCTGAACTCCCCCCAGCGTCTGCCTTAAATAGTCTTTGGCCCAGATGGGGCTGATCAAATGTCCATTGGCCTGGCTCCCAGCTGGAAGCCCTCAGATGCTTCTCTTGCAAGTGCTTTGATCTACAAACTGCCTCCTTTTCCTGTTGCCTCTGGAGGAACGTGGGGGAGAGTCTGCTGCAAACTCTGGGCTGGAGTCAGAAACAGCAGCTTCTGTCGAGCCAGAAGCATTGGTCTCCTCTGCTGCAGGTACCGGCTCTGGGATAGCCGTGGAGTTGCTGGGAGGCCCCTCCCTTGACTCTGCAGGAGCCCCCTCTCCCTCCAAGCAATCCTCCCAGTCCAACTCAGAGTCCTCGTCTGAATTGGCAGCCTGCTCAGCCTGGCTCATGACAGTCAGCACGTTGTAACTGCTTCAGTTGTTATGTTTTCTGACAGCCACAAGGCCACTGCTTTAGTGCAAACAAGTTGTTCAAACAATATTATTACGGTCTACCCTCAACTTTCGCAGGTTTAACTTCAGTAAACTTGATTATTTGCAAGGCCCCATCCCCTAGTTCTTCCTGAAGCAGTGTCCAGAACGGGACTTACACATTTGGAAGTCAATAACTCTACCTTGAAGGGAGAGGGGGAATCACAAAGGACTGCCCAAAAAGAGACTTGTGCATATGTAAATCAGCAATTCCACTGTCCAGACGTGGGTGGAGGTCAGTCACCAAGGACTGTCCAAAAAAGGAGTTGTGCATATGGAAGTCAATTACCAGAAAAGCGGGGGTGTGTGTGTCAAAATGGACTGTCTAGAAAGGGGCCAGTGCATGTGCAAGTCAGTAACTCTGCTGTCCAGAAGGGCACCAAGGACTGTCCAGAAAGGGACTTGTACAACTACTACTTTGAACTGGGAACTACAGGCATGTTTGCACACTTATACTCCCAGGGCAACACAGTGATTAGTTTTCCATCTGTCTTATGGTAACATTCTAAAATCATGTTTGATAACAAGAAGTCATTCTATTGTACATCTAATTGAAATAATGTATACCCTTAAATCAAGGTGGTGGATGCTACTGCCTTGCTACTCATGAACGAGTAATACACAGGAACCCTATTTGGAATATATATATATTTCATAAATTCACCCAAGACCTTCTTGAAGTCACTGAAATTCTTTGATCTCACAAAACTCTCAGGAAGCTAGTTGTATACCTTCATCTCTCTAAATGTAAAATTCTGACTATTGATTATATTTTTATTTATACCAATTTATATTGCAACAGGTATCTTCTGGTTTTCTGCCATTCCACAAAAATTAATTATATTCCAGTTTTATTTGCCTTGCCAATGGCTGTGGAGTACAAAGACAGAATCTTTATTTAGCCAAGAAAAATCTGCATTCTCTCTCATTGAGTTGCACTTAAAATACGTCCTTGGCAGGGCTGCTAAAGTGATGGGGCTCTAGACATCTGTGACACCGGGAGACTAGACGTTAAGAGGCTTCCTGTCCTCTCCCTTTTTCTCCCAGAGATGCAAGAGAAATGTAAAGGGACAGAAAGTGGAAACGGGGGAGATTTCTCCCTGAGATACTGGCTGCAGTGCATTGGAAGCTGCCTTACCTTCTGCGGTTTGTACCAGAGTTCTCACAACCGTACGCTTCTCGTTAGCAGCCTTCTCTCTTTTCCTTTGGTTCGACAGAAGTGGAATAGGATTCAAGGACTCCTGAGAGCCCACTCCCTCGCCGATGCTTGCTCTCAGTTCTGGGATATTGGGAGCGGCCTCCATGACGGCGGGACCCAGAAAGCCACATCTCCCGGCTTCGACAACGGCCTCCAAGGCTTTCAAAAGGGACGGGTTGAGGGGCGCGTCCTTGGCATCGCTGCTCGCTGGGGCCTTGGAGGGCGCAAGGGTGTTGTCGCTCTGTCCTCTGACGGGCAGCATCGCTCAGGACGGTTGACAGTTGCCGCTGGCGCAAGGGAAGGGCCACCGAGGTTGCTGCAAACCAGCCAGGTCACGAATTCTCAAGCAAAGAGGGAGGAGCCCCGCCCGCCCGCCTACCTACCGGGGCCAGTACCTGGCCGACTTAATTTTCGTAGCGCTTCCAGCCCGGGAGTGGTGGAGGCCGGATCCCAGGGAAAGAGGGATCCACCTTCACAGCCGAAGGCGGGGGCGAGCAGCGCGGTCCCTACGGGCAGAGGCAGGGGCGGGCAGGCGGGCGGGCTCCGGCAGCGGAACGAAGGCCCTGAGAGGGACAGACGGCCCAGTCCCCCTCCCCACCGGCGCTTTTCCCCGGAGAGCCAGCCAGCGAGCGAGAGAGGGGACGGGTGGGCGTAACTGGGGGGGGGGCTTCCGCCTCCGTGCCTGCGGGGGGGGGAGCAGCGTGTCCTCGCTGAGGACCGCGTCTCCCCTTCCTCACCGTACCTGGTTTCGGATGGGACTTCCACGGGCCCGCCGCCCGCCTACTGGCGAACTCCGCGGCGTCTTCCGCAGACTCCCTCCAAGCGCCGCTGCGGGGGCGAGCGAGAACCCGTTGCCATGGGAACCCACCGTTAACGGCAGCCGGGGGGGGAGAGTTGTCTTTGGCTCCTGAGTAACGGCGCGCGCCGATTGGGAGCCTTGGCTGCCGCGGAACTAAACGCGAACCGAGCCTCCTCGGCCTCCGTAACAAGCAGTGTTCATCCGGGTCACGTCAGAGACGCCCCCGATTCATCCGGGTCACATGGGTGTTACTGGCCCTAAACTGCAAATCCCAGGATTCCACCGCAGGATGTTGGAAGAGGAATAGCAGCACGAGGACAGTTAGTGCAGAAATGGCCTCTGTTTTCTTCTTGTTCCCGTTGCCATGGGAACCCACCGTTAACGGCAGCCTGCGGGCCGAATAATTTATAGTAAATGATGGCACTCGCCGCTGGTGAATCTTTTGGACATTGTATTTATTGAAACTGGCTTTTTTCTTCTTTTGTTGCCAACAGACCTGAAATTTTATTGCCTCATTTTGTAACTCGTTGTTCTCCAGTTCCCCCCTGGCCGAAGAGGGGAGTGACCTCTGCCTGCTCTGATGTCCCCCATTTTAAATCAACGCTAAAGCAACATTTAAAGCCGCAGTGCAGTCCCTTGACTCTAGAATTATCATTTTATTTTATTTTCCTGTATGATTTTTTTAACACATTTGCCTGATGAAGAAACCAGTGGAACTTCGAAAGCTTGCATGATGTATTTCGTGGGTTTTACCCGGCCCAATAAAGACACCGCAGTTTTGCAGATTTTGGAATTTGTTGTATTTTGTGGTATGGGGGTCAACATGCCTGCCCCAATATGTTCTCTGACCTTGCTTTAAACTGTATATATTTAGTGAGATCAGTAATACGTTGCATTGTTTGTATGCTGTTAGTTGCTTTGGAAAGACTGTGGCCTGGAAAGATGGCTGAGAAATGGATCCAATGGATAAAAGGAAATAAATGAAGGTGCTAACCCAGGGTTTTGGCCTGAGCGTGCTTTTAGTTGGGCAGTCACACGTCCGTCCAACTCCAGGGATTTTCAAGACCAGGTCTTAGGCCATTTCCGCACTGGACTGTTATAGCGCGATGATTCCACTTGCAACATCCTCTGGAATCCTGGGGTTTGCAGTTTCGGGAGGGGCCGGCCGGCCCCTCCCGAAACCGCAAACCCCAGGATTCCAGAGGATGTTGAAAGTGGAATCGTAGCGCTATAACAGTCCAGTGCGGAAATGGTCTTTGTCTCTGAATGGAAAACGTCACTGATTTATAAATATTTAAAAGCACAACTTTTGTATTCATTTCTTTTTTTTTAATTATTTTTATTACATACAAAATACAGATAAAATACACATTACTTCTCAATGTTATCTCTTTTACAAACTTCTCATGATTCTTACAAAAACAAGCAATCTTACAAATACTTATGCTCCTTCCCTTATTTTCATTCCCCGTATTTGTGGACATGTAAATCACCAGCTCTTCTTTAATATTTCCTAACAAATACCACTGCCTCCTTAATAGATGTATATCCGCTTATTTACAATCTCCTTCCTGAGTTTTTAAATTTTAAAGTCATCTTTAGCTCTCACCTCCCCAATGGTTTTCCCAGAGGGGTTTCACTAGACTCTATTCCTCAGCTATCTGTTTTCTTGGTCTGTCCCTTATTCTTGAAGTTAATTCATCCATTTCCCATAAATCAAACAATTTCCATAACCAATCTTCTATTCTAGGTGTTTCCTTTGATTTCCAGAGTCGAGCGTAAACCAATCTAGCCGCAATCACCATATACATTAACATTTTTTTTTCTGAATTCTTCTTAAAATACTTATCGTCTATTATATTTAACAAATATATCTCTGGTTTCTCTTCAGATCGTATAAATCTTTCAATTTTTGTATTCATTTCAATGGAGCAGAAGGTTTCTGCCTATCATTCAGTGCCAGAGTTACACGGAGAGGGTATTAGGGCAGTGAGTAATTGAAATAGGCCTTTGCTACAGTGTTTTAAGAGACACCATGTGTGGACAACATTACAGGCTTTATTCTGAGCTTTTCTGTACTGCACAAGAAGTTAGAAGGTGGGTACCAAGGGAAGAATTCTCCCCAGTCTACATCACCTGTTATTTTTCAGTGCATGGTAGAAATTTAACAGCCCCACGGAGACATTTGCTGAAGATACATTGGCACTGTTCCTAGTGGTGCTTTTGGAGTAAATGGAATTGACAATATTTTTATGATGGTGAAATTCATTACAAACCTGGGGATGAAAAGCAGGACTTTATAGCTGCCAGTGAACCCTGCACCCATGATGCAAAACCAGAGCTGGGTGTAAGTGACAACCTCTTAGATTGTTAGCTAGTGAATTTACCTGGCGTTGCCTGTGATTTTATTTTCTTATAGGTAACACTTGTTAGAAATACCTTAGGAATTACTTTACCTTACCTTAGGGATTTGATGCAGTTGAAATACACAGATTTGAGATTCTGTGTCTCTTAATTCTCCAAACCATCTTGTTGAGTACCTGTAATTTTTCCTCATATTCCTCAATCCAATCTGTGTAACATACAGAGGTTGGTTTGCTGAGGGAATGCACTGCCCTCCTTCTTGCTGATAGGTCTCATCTCCATAGCAACCAGCCCAAGCTCTCTGGCTGAGAATGCTAAATGCCCCTCCCTGAACTGGCAACCCCAGGATTCCATAGAATCTTTACAGACAGCCAATCATATGAGGTCTTTGCCCGGCTACAGCGAATCATGAGGTCTTCCCCTGCCTGACACAGACAAACAGACAAACTCACAAACTTTGACTTTTATATAGTAGATTTAAGGTTATGAAGATTGAAAAGTAACAGTCATTTTAATTTTCTATTTATTTGCTTTTCCTCATCTATTTACGAAATCTCGTTCCTGATTAAAGTCTATATTGCAAACCATACAAAAATCTATTTCCCACAGCATATTTTATGTTCCTTCTGCCCAAAATGTGCCCAGCTGCACTTGACGCCTGAGCCATACTCTCCCAGGTACCACTCCTCTATCTGCAGTTCAAGGACGATGAACTGAACTGGCACACCCAATTAGCATTGGTAGGGTTGGTTTTGGGGGGCTGTTATTTCCTCCCAAGGAGAACCAAAAGGGGGGATTTCTTAAGAAACCAAAATTATTCCATCTCTTTGCTATGAACTGGGATTCCTCTTCTTTTTCTTATATTGATTATCTGTTTCAAGCTGTATGGTGCCAGTAAACCTCTCAGTACATCCAGGTCATACTTTATAGGGATGCTAACCCTGAAGTGTGGGCCGCTCCTGTGCTTTTAAGATCTCGGCCATTTCTGCACTACACTGTTATAGTGCTATTATTCCGCTTTGAACATCCCATGGTATCCTGGGGTTTGCAATTTAGGGAGGGGCCTTTAGAAGTCTCAGCCAGAGAGCTCTTTGGCTTCAGTAAAATACACAGGATGTTGAAAGTAGAATAACAGCACTGTAACAGTGTAGGGAGGAGATGGCCCTTGTCTATAGAATCAGCACGTCTTTTGAATGCTGGGACAGCGCATGTGTAATAGGAAATATTCTCTGTATGTGACATAGAGGTGGCATTCCATGTGCTTTGGTCCTTAAAAGAGAGCGAAGAGTAACCCAATGGGGTTCTGCCTCATTACCTGGTAGGAGCACTGTTCTCGATTCTGGGGAAGGGGCAGAGGAAGGTGGCGAGCAACTGCAGCTGGAAAAGGAGATACGGGGCAGACTAGGCAGCAAAAGTGGCTTTTCATTTCATTGCTCGTGAAAACAAATTGGGTTTGTTCCCTCACTCTCCCTGCAGCACAGCTCTAAGGTAGCCATGTTAGTTTGTTGCAGCAGAAACAGCGATTCCACTTCTCCAGATACCTGAATGTTTCCGCAGTACTGTATAATCTTAAGAGGTGGGCTGCAGACTCTAAAAGATTATTTCCAGTTAAAACTTGTTAATCATGTTAGTGCCTTAGAATGTACTCTCCTTAATAAATATCTTTAATGTAGCATTCTTCAACATGGTAACTTCCAGATGTTTGGGATCACAACTCTCATTCCCCACCTGTTGGATTTTTTAGCCTCAAAGTTGCATCATTTCTTGCTTAACAGAGAAGCAAGAAGAGAAAGGAGAGACTTATGTCAAGATGCTACGAGACAATGGAAGATTATGCTCATTAGCCAAAAGTAATGTTTCAGCTTATGTGTACCCATAAGACTGGGGGTGCAGTGGATGCTAATATTCAGTAAATAATATAATAATTTAGAAATGATTTTTTTTAAAATTTGAAACTCAAGAAGGCAGTTCAAGTTGTGTGTGTGTGAGAGTATGCCTTCAAGTTGCCTGCGGACTTATGATGACCCCATGCATTTTTCATAGGGTTTTCCGAGGCAAGGAATACTCAGAGGTTTGCTAGTTTGTTCTTCCTCTTACATGCAGCCTACAGCACTGTATATTTGTAGGTGGTCTCCCATCCAAGTAGTAACCAGAGCTTATCCTGCTTAGCTTCCAAGATCAGGCCATTTTGTTGTTGTTTGTCCTCACGTCCTTTCCAACTTATAAAGTGAACATATCACGGGGGTTTCTGGGACTGAGAGTGTGTGACATGCCCAAAGTCTCCCAATGGGTTTCCATGGCTGAGTGGGGAATCAAACCGTGGTCTCCAGGATCATAGTCCAATGCTTAAGCTACCGGTACTACACTACACCGGCTGCCCCTTTATCACCTCCTTATATAGGAAATTGATAAATGCACTGTTTATGGTTTGATAGGCCACAATCTGTGTTTTACAAATGCATTCACTCTCATCTGTACACAGGTTCTTAGATAACACAACTTTTCAAGCGAATAGGTTTTAGAAGATTTGCACACCAACTGAAGAACTGCTTTTGTAAAGCATCTTGAACATGTTATAGTCTTTTAGGAAAATAAGCTAAGCTATAGCTGAATGGTTTAAATTGTGTTATCAACAATATGTAGGGCATTATAAACACTAGCACCTAATTCATCATATACTAGGTTGTCAGGATGAGCCCCAGATTTTGTTTTAAAAAATAAGGTACATGAAAGATACACTGATGAAGAGTGAGTTCAAGGAGCAAAAACAGTCACAGTACTCTGATGCATGTCCATAGGGCATCACCCCTGTAGATACTATATCTATTGCAGATATTTTCAGAATAACAGAATCTGTAGATCATATGAGCTATAAAATTTGCAACCATTTCCTTGCTTATAATAGTTTTATTTCTGCTATGCAGTACAAAAATTGAAGGCTTATATGTTTAGAACAACCAGGCTCTTTGAAAAACACGCAAGAGAACAGTTCTGCAATATAAGTAACAGCAAAGTAGGGGCTCCTTTAATGAACCACTTCTTGGAGAAATACCATTCTGCAGTAGACTTTAGATCTGGGGCACTGTAAAAGATGAATTCAACAGATTATAGGACTGTGCTGGAAAAGGGAAATAAGTGCGAAGTCAAATCTTGGCTTCTTCAGACCTGAACAAAGAAACTGAGTATTTCCCATTCTTATAAAATCTTTTGAAATCTTCTGACATTCCTTTTTCCTTCACTCAAATATGTCCAAAGTGCCCTTGTATGTTATCTATTTGTTAGCATTTGCTTACAGGAGATATACAAACACATACTTAGCCTTCATTTGTGTGCGTATGTGCCTTCAAGTCACCTGTCGATTTAGGGCAACCTGATTAATTTCATAGGGTTTTCTTGGGCAAGGAATACTCAGAGATGGTTTTGCCAGTTCTTTCTTTTGAAATATAGTGTTCAACACCTGGTATTCATTGGCAGTTTCTCATCCAAGTACTAACCAAGGCTGACCCTGCTTAGTTTCCAAGATCAGATAGGATCTGTTGTCTTCGCAGTATTTAGGGCCATTAGTCTTTATAACATGCTCTCATTTTGCCAGCAAATGGTATTACACTCTTCTGATCGGACATTTCTACAGCTTTGACCTTAAGCTGGTAGGTACACATTAAACAGTATACAGCCGGAATAATAACTATTTATGATGCCATGTGTACTATATTGTATTCTTTGTATTGACCCTGAATCAGGCCTTGGTTTATCTACAGGCTGAAAAGTGCTAGGCTTTATAGGCAGTAAATCTCTTTCAGCATCTTGTGTTGTGTCTCTCTTTTCTCTTCTGGATTTCACTGGATGCTTCCCAATTTTTATTCTTTTTACCAGGAAAGTAGGCCAAATCTGAATCTAAAAAGAAAAATGAATCAAAACCCAAAGCTGAATCTAAAAAGAAAAATTAATCAAAATGTTATTTTTCTCGAAACAGAAAATGTCTTTTCTCCTTTCCATTCTGTTTGCTTTACACAAAATAGCATGAAAGCAAATTCTAAGCCCTCTGATTATTCTTCTGTCCAACAGGATCCAAATGCACATGCTTAGCAGTTGACATGATCAAGAGTTCGGGTGTGTGTTAAACAAGCTCGCATTTATTTAAGAATACAATACAAAATCAAACTTCTCAAAAATGAAAACATAAATTGACTTGACATTCTATCAGCAGCACATCCATTTGTACCAGATAGTACAACCCAGTATTTTAATTTTCTGAAAGTTAACACTTGTTTGATTTTAAAAATAAGTTTTTCCCCTCCCCAGTGCCCATCCAAACAGTTCACCAACAAGTATAGCTAGACCTAGGTAACTGCTGGCATTTTACTCTTCTTTCTCATCTCATGTAAATGTTTTTAGATGCAATGTTCAATGTAAAGTAAAAACAAGTGGGAAGCCAGATGTTGATTTAGTAATTGATATTTATTTGGTTCTCAGCAACAGTGTGTTTCTGATGTACAATTTTTATCATACTTCCTGGCACTCTCTTAATACAAATGATTTTGAACAATTATGTTTCTACTGCATTATTTCATAAATTCAGAGACAACTTTTAAATATTTGCACTGATCATCAAAGGAATGTCTACACCATTACAGTTAGCTCCTTTCAATACCAGTTTAATGCCATTGTTTGGCACGTTGACTGTGATATCCATTGGTGTGCTCTTTAGGCCACAAAGCTTCTTCACTTTCAAGAAGAAACTAAAAGACTTTTTCTTCTTCAAGGAAAACTAGTTTCCCCAAACACTGATAAGGCTAATTTTAAGTACCCTCACAGACTAAAATTCAAAAAGTTATCTTATTCTATGTAGCAAATCTATAGTCCTTGCAATCTCCAATATACTGAAGGATAAAGAAAATGGTGGTCAGTCTTGGTAACTTACAGCCTACATATCATAAAGCCTGAGTTGCTCTTTCATATCAGTTTCAGACATCTCCCCGAATGTGTCTGATTTTTCCTTTAGGAGGGTGAAGATGGCAGTCAGCTGTTCTCTTTTAACCCTGCCAAGAAGAGAAGAAGAATAACAGAAAGGAAAATGAAGATGTCATTGATACATAAACTAAGCGTTCCCTCGAACAGCATTAATGGTGTTGTGCAAAATCATTCAAAAACGCTCTTCTCTTCTGCAGATGTGTCCAATGGTACTGAAATATATACTCATGGGAAAAATCCAAAAACTGCCTTATGGTAGAACATTTGAGTGTTATTCTCTGATAGCATGTAAAACAGGAAGTTGCAAACACACTTGGTCTGAAATGCTAAGAATCATGGTTTGAGTGTGCACATTTTATTGTCAGGAGATGGCATAGTTCCTATTTCTTCTCAGACTTTACAGACAATGGATGTCTTGTCACTCACAGAGATGGGAAGAGCAGCTTCCTCAAATTCCATATTTTAGTATATCATAAATCAGGTAAGTTGCTTTGATTAAGATCTGTGAGCTACTCTTTTTTTCCATTTGGAGATCTTAAAGGACATGTGTAGGTAAGAAGATAGCAAAGGAGTATCTCTGACAGCAGTGAGGAGTCTGTTGCCATCAAGTTCTTGGATGACAATTCCCACTCCCTACTTCAAAACACTGGCTGATAGGCACTGGAATCCAATAACATTTGGAATGTTAATAGGCTTGCTATTCATGCTCCAAAGGTATCTTTAACCTTAGAATTTTTCTCCCATCTCTGAATATTTAGATCAAGAGGCAGCTAAATGTGGTCCCCCAGATGTTGTTGCACTACAGCTCCCATCTGCCCTAGCCATTATAGCCAAAGATGTGGAATGTTGGGAAATGCCACATTCCACACCATTGAGCATTGAGCCAGTGTAGTATAGTGGCTTGAGCCCTGGACTATGATCCTGGAGATCCAGGTCTGAATTCCCGACTTGGCCATGGAAACCCACTGGGTGACCTTAGGCAAGTTACACTCTCTCAGCCTCAGAGGAAAGCAATGGCAAAAACCCCTCTGAACAAATTTTGCCAAGAAAACCCATGATAGATTCACATTAGGGTCATCATAAGTGGGAAACTACTTGAAGGCAGAGAACAGCGGTCCAGCAACATCTGGAAGGCCTCATGATTCCCCCCTCAGTTTAGAATGCAAGTCTTAGATGATGTTCATACACATGCTTTGTGCCCTTTTAATGTGTCTGAGCATATCTCTGAACCATGTGAATATAGAACAAGATTAATCTTTTCATAGACACATGCACCTCTGAAGTGCATCACTATTTAAAATGTAAATATAAATTTCTTAGGGCCTCAACATCTCTTCTGATGAACAGGTCTTATCACTTGATTTTACCTCAAATGTGGATATTGTTAATTAGGGAATGTTTGGCCTTTCGGATACTGCTGGACTATATCTTCTACCAGCCCTAGCTAGTATTTGGTGGCATTTTCAGGCAAACAACATAAGGAGGGCCACCTGACCAGATTTAGGGACAACAACTGAGGATTAATTTGGAATCATGGGGAAAAGTGGCAATAAAAAATAATCTCATGTCAGCTCCCCCCTGCCCCACTATGAAGTTATATTAGGTAACTTAGAACTGAAAATAGAAACTAGCTTGGAAAAAAAATCAAGAAAAACTGAGTCAAATCAGATTTTAACAGCTAAAATGACTCTCTTCATTGAAGACTCGAGAGTCTTTTAAAACACATTGTAACACAAACTGTTATAAGGCATTCTTCATAATTTTTCTAAAACAGGCTCAGTGAAATCTTACGTGTATATGTCTATCCAGAAGTGAACCCCATGGTGTTTGATAGATCTTCACTCCCAGGTAAATCCATTTAAGACTGCAGTTTAATTTCAGATCTCTCCAGAAAATATTTACATCCTTACAGATTCTGGGCATCCAAGTCTAAATGTCAACTCAGGAATCTTCCCATGTGTAGGGCTAATAGCGTGGATCTTTTTGCCTTGCCACACAGTAGTTGTCCTCAGCCCTGGTTGAGCAGTGACTGTATGGTGACTGGCCATGCCCATACAGTGGCAGTCCTTTAAATATTAACAGCAGCTCTGCAGGATCAGCTAACTGACAAAGGGCTCAGGCACTTCTACTAGAATGTTGAAAAGGCATCTACATGCTTGAAACTATGCCACCCACCTCAATGTCCATTTTTAATAGGGTAGAAGTAGCTTAAACACCCTGAAGGCACCAGATCCTGTCTGATTTCAAAAGCTAAGCAGGGACAGTTTGGGTTAGTACTTTGAATACCAGGGAATAGCAGGTACTATAGCCTTTATTTCAGAGGAGTGCAATGGCAAACCCCTTCTGAATATTCCTTGTCTAAGAAGACCCTATGAAATCCATGGAGCTGCCATAAGTCTACAGGTGTCTTAAAGGCACATGCTACAACAACTGTTACTAAAAGTAGAGATGTTTTGAAAATGACCATGATGGCTGAGTTAACTTCTTGAGGTTGTTAGCTAAAAGAAATGTACAAGAGGACAATAAAAACATGAAATTGATTGAAGAACCTTTGGGCTCAAAATGGCTTTTCTGCTATTACTTTTAAAGAGAGACACCATGTGCTGTTTGGTCTCCCGCCACCCACCCACCCACCCCATTTAAACAATTATGTAAGGGAGAGTGAACATGAGCCAGCACACACAAGATGTTCAGTCCTGTATTTTCTGTATTTCCAAAAAACAATGCAGATGCAGAAACTTTAGTCTACAGTGGAAGACAGATGCTGACAAATTACAGTGGAAACTTTTTCTCCCCTTAAGAGCTTAGGACAGAGACTTTCCACAGGGAAAAGCCAAAAGGAAAACCCCACTCCCCTCATGCTAGACTTCAGCTGCAGTATGCAACCTCCCATTAGCATTTTGCAAAACTAGTTTGGTGAACCTTTAATTTTCCATGATGGTTCCAGTTTCTGCAAGTTAAAGTCCAAATCATCAAGAAGGCCAAAGGTTCTGCACTCTTGTTGTGAAACAAAAATGCAATAATGGCAGGAAAGCTTCATGTGGCTGATCATCACAAAGTAGTTTGGCCCACAGTCCTGTCTGTGAGAAATGATTACCAGTTTTTCCAAGCAAACTGCAGTGTGGGTGTGGGTTTCATACAGACGTGTGGTAGCTACTGTTAAGAGTGATTCAGTGCATTGACTATATTGTGCCAGTGGCTTTGGAATACAAACTCATTTCTTTGACTGCTCAAGTTTCTTGTATTACAAGCAAGGATCCAGTATTTATTCTTTGTGGTTGACATTCTGAGTGGCCTTTCTGGTAGTTTAAGAAACCACAAAATATTTACATATATTTTAATGAATCATGAGGTTCAATTCTTCAGTACCTCCTGGTCAGAGCTTGGAAAGTTATTTTTTAAAAGTTGATTGGGTAATATTTCCAATGCCAGAGGTAGAGGACATTATAATTTTTAAAAGTAACACTTTTTCAACTGTAATTGAAACTGTTACTTTTAGTAACTTCTCTAAAAACTCTGATTGCCGCAAGCCAGTGGCTTGTGCTGCAGAATGTACCCTCCTCCCATCTGCCTCTTCATCACCTCAGCAGAGCATAAACCTGCACGTGAACCATGTGATATTCAAATACCATCATTCATTGCAGCTACACATGCCAAAGTTACTTATAGTGCAAAAGGAGTAAATTTCCCTCATTAGGTAACCATCATAATATAACCTTGTTATACCTTAGTTGTTGCCTGAAGGAATTAGTAACTATTTTTTGTAAATAGCTTTCAAGTTCTGCTGTTAGCAAGCTGAACTGGCATCATTAAGGCTGCAAGTTACACTATGCATATCCTTGCTGGTTCAAAAGGACTAGCAGAATCAGCTCAGGCTGTACAGTCCAAATCAGCAACCTCTTCTCTCAGTTACTCGTACCTCTTTAGTGGAGTCATTATTCCCCTCCTTTTTCTTCTTTAGTGATGTCCTTGGTCAAAACTGCCATTCGGGTTCAGCCTGCACTGCATGCCCTCGTTGCCCAAGTCTCAATTTGGTTTTAATTAGTCGTCAGTTGTCCAGATCCAACCTGATGTGACTTTATTCCCTAACTTCTGCATGACTATTATGATCTACAATAGATTTGTTTGCTCCAGTATCAGTTTTTCTGTCTGCTAGCCTTTCAGCTGCCCAGATTCCATGTACAGGTGCACTAGACTCCAGCTGAACACTGCCTCTGCTTGCCTACATTTAGGTGCTTCATATAGTCTGTCACAGGGGTGAAGAGTATGTTACTGTAGTTTCTGGTCCGATCTTGAGATATATTAGATATCATTTGATATCAAGAATTTGGCCTTCACTACCCATTCCTCTCCATGTGCTTGCGAGGCCCCCCGGACAAGCACGCAACACGCATGGCCGAAAATAGCTGAACCATTCAAAACAGATCCAGGCAGGCCAGTAATAGCCAGACTGCTGCTTTAGGAGACCTCGAGGCAAGTACCCTTTTAAGATCACATTATGTATGCACGCTGTTTACAAAAGACTCCCTGCCCCAAGCAGGCAGCTTGATGAGCCGAATACTCAACTGTCAAGCACTCTGCGTTTGCATACTGTCTACTCTATTGACAACTCTGTCATAACTCAATCATGTAAAATACTGACTTTTCGGAGGCTTTGTCTCCAGCCCGAAACCCATTGTTATCCCCAGGAATGGACTAGCCTACGGACACATTTTATTTTCCCCTATAATACCCTCTGATTTTGAGCACTTCTTTGGATCGTTCCTGGCTTCCATCCCGCCTTGCTGTCGCTTCGTTCGGCGAGCCTTCCCCTCAGCTCCACGTGCTGAGAATCTCCACTTCTACGGACTTTTTCTTCAGACTACCTGGGCTTCAGGACAGGTGTAGTATTTCCCATGCTGAAATCCCTCTCAAAAACCCTCTATCCAACTCCTACCTTTCTTTCAATAGATCTGTGTGAGTGTGTTTGCATACATATGTTTTGACTGTGTTTATCAAAAAATAAAGAAACAATTATTATTTACTTCTATTTGCTCATTGACTTGGCCTGACCCCGTAGACATTGGGTTCAAGAACTCTCTAGGTTGCCTTGCCTCTTGTATTGCTAGCGGTGCTCTTGCTAATTCCCAATCCCCATTGTGAGCACATTGAGGTGTCCCTCCTGGGACCCCAGAAATCAGGGTAACAGAGTATAGTATGGCTATTCCCACCAGCCTTAGTGAGCATGGCCAGTTAAGGTGAACAATAGAAATTGTCATCCAACAATATTAGGAGGGCTCAAAGGTTGGAAATGTTGGCTTTAGTGCTAACATCAAATAATTTAAGAGGACAATTAGTCAATATTAGGAATTAGACTTTTTTTTAAAAAAAATCTGAACATAATTCAAAATTATAGAATGGCCTGGATCACTTTAGAGCAATGAGAACTGTTGACTGCAGTTCAGAAGTAATGTCAGAGATGTTCATATAATTAATATAGACTATTAAAATGATGCATCTTGAACTGGCTAAAATGTTGAAAATTTTAACCAACCAGGGCAATGAATTAATCTTAAACAAATAATTTCCAAGCCCTGGTAGCAGCATGTTCTCCACATGCCTTCTCTATCTGCTGGCTTATTTGTGCAATTATCTGCCCATGTATTTGTCCCTTGTATGAAATTGCACCTCTTCTCTGGAATAGGAAATATTTTGTAATCTTGCAAAAGTTGCAGTCTTGTACCAAACACTCCTTTGATGTTGCTCCAATCAAACGAAGCACTCACGTGAGTCAGCTCAAAACAGCTGCACTCCACAGCAGAAAGAAAGGGAGAAAAATGTTGTGAAAAACATACATTTATCTTCGTGACATGTCTAGTTTGTGTCTCAGTCAACTGATAATTTGAATTTGTTAGAGAATTTTTTTCTGATGCCTTTTCTTATTCCAGCTGCTAATCCTGAGTAGAAGAAAAAGGTTTGGTATTGTTTTCCATGTTGAATAATGACATAAAAATATTTTCTGTTGATGTAATCTTTGAAACACAGTAGTTGAGGGCAGAAGTGCACAGGCCATACATATTAACAAATACAACAACAAGTACATATAAACTATTTAAAGGTTTATTGGACTGAGTAATGGCAATATACATTTCAAGCCACTAGAAATTACAGTCCTGTGTATAAGAGTCACCTTCACATTAAGAAAAAAAAAAATGTAGAAAATACCCAGACAGCCATTTTGTCATTATTGAGAAGATACCTTTGCTGACAGCCACTAGTCATATTCCTGGTACAATATATATATATTGCTGTATATTGAAGCATTATATTGTATATAAGGCAATTTTTGCATAGTTTAGTGGTGCCTGGAACACTGAATCAGTCAGAAACTTTAATTGGAGGCAGAGTGGATGCTAACAGGTATCTCAAAGCCGAGTGTCCTTATATAAACAGAATTCAGTTGCAAACTGTTATTATGCTAGTGAAAATGGGAACAGAAGTGGAAGCTCAGATTTAAAAAAAAAACTAAACTAAAGCTTCCTGCTGTCTCCTAAATAAGCCCTTTAAAAAAAAAGTTATGCTAGAGAAAAACATTTCCCAAACCTGGGCACTCCAAATGATGATTGAGTAAATAATTTCAAGTATTCCCAAAGAATTAAGTTTTCATTTTTAAAAGCAGCTTGGCTTTGATAAATTACAAAGTGTTAGTCAAGAATTAATCTGTCTTCAAAACAGGATAGGATTTTGGAAGAATTCCAACCCAAAGTGGTAATTCCACAAATGGAAAGTGATCTCAGTACAGTTCTTCAGTACTCCCTTCGTGGAAGAAAAGGCTTATTAAGCCACAATATGGTTTTTACTGGAATTATTATTTCAATAAAGTCACCAATACAACCCTGCTGACTTTCTGTACATTATTTTTCTGTACATTACAGTGTATTGTAACAATTCAATACGCTTATTGATCTGTTGTGGGGAGGCAACAATTTAAAAACAAAAAACAAAACAAAAGCTTGCTATATTACTGTAGTCTCATGTCAACAATATGTTTGATGTTATTCAGGAAATGTATAATAAATCATAACTTGAGAGACACTACACATATTAAGGTTTACTTTTCAAACTCATTCTTGGGATCATGACCAAGGACCAAATACTCTGGCTACTGAGCATTACTGAAGCTATAGTCCTCATGATTAAAAAAACAAAACAAAAAACACAACCTTCTAATAATAAACAATTACAGTAAGGTCGCACTCCTGTGCCATTATCTGAAAGTAAACCCTATTGGATTCAATGGGAGTTACTTCTGGTTAGACCTGCTCTGTAAATCCTTTGTAATCCTTAGGATTTCCCACTACCTAAGACAGAGGGCTGCTTCTTATCAGAAGGCTAATATGGAAGACTGACTACACTAGAGTCTATATCTTGCTACCAAATCTCCACCTCCAAGTGAAGGGAGTATTCACAGTGCTTCAAATCTCAATATGTTGTTTTTGAAGCTATGAAGAAATGTTTTCGTCAAAGGCAGACTGATGGAAGGTGACCAGATAGCTTGACAGAATCACCGGATTAATCTGATTTAATTGTCAGCCTTAGTCCATGCTGTCTAAAGAGAACTTATCTTTTGGGGGGATGTAGTGGATATAGAGCACTTAGTGCAACACAGTATGCTCGTCTTACTTTGAGCATCTTACTTTCACATCTAAGAACAGACCCCCTTCAAAATGCAATTTCTTACTTTCTCCAGCCCATAGAGTTCTCCGTACCCAAAGATATAGATTCTCTCCAGTCTTGACATTACAAGATTTTATGCTGAGGAACGCAGCTTCAGCCAAAGAGAAAGTCTCATATTTTGAGGGGTTATTTATATTTCAGTTGGATATGTGTATCTGGTAGGTTTGGGGGGGTTGTTTTTTCTAAGCCTTTAAAAGATGCCAAAAGGAAAAGCCTTAGGAAGAGTCTAGGGACAACTTCATATAGTCTTCAGTTCTGCAAAGAGAAACAAGAAGAAAATAAAGAGAATTCATTTGAGACACGTCCCTTTTGAAGATTTATTATTATTATTATTATTATTATTATTATTATTATTATTATTATTATTATTATTACTTTTTGTAATAAGTGGAGGAAAAGAACTTGGTGCAAAGAGGGAGTTTTAAGGAAAGTTTCTGAACCACCCAGGCACAAACACAAAACATTTAGCAGAAAAGGATACCTTGAGACTTAAGGCTTCATCATTTGCAGCAGGATAGTTCTATGCCCAATAAACTGTGCACCTACAAAACCTCCTGGTTTGCATTCTTGTTCTAGCCCTACCAACTGGCAAGGATCTCTTGAAACATTTTTGAAGGCAGATATTGATTTAATATGACCATGTGTCACCTCCTGAACATTTCCTCCTTTCAGGTATCCCTGGGCATTAGATCAACAACTTATTTCATCACTTATGTCTAGTCAGATTCATAGGTCTGGTTCATACAGGTTGTACTAATCCATAGATTGTGATCCTCTCACCTGGTACAGACCTCTCAGGCAACAAATGTTATGCACGAGCCATTGTGTGAAAATCAGAACCCCGTTTCAACTAGCCCAAATAACTAGGGCTCATAATGGAAGAGACTACTGTAGTGCATAGCTAAGAACAACCTCTCTTCTATTGACAATATAACCCCTTTCTAAAAATGTACACATTCCAGCACTACTTCCCCTCTCTGGTTTTCCATTTTGTTATGTTTTTCATAAGTCAAGCACTGAATCATTTCATAAACACAAAGAAAACGCTTGCTAAGAACAGCTGTTGAGATAATATGGGCACTGGTAACCATTAATCACAGAAAGCAGTGGACAAAAGATGCTATTTACATATGTACCACCCTCATCTATTTGAGAGAATTTACACCAAACCATCCAATACAGCAGGAATGTGCAATACTCCTCTTTATGCTAGAAAGTCTTTTGTTCACCTACAAGGATGACACAGTCCATTCAAGCACAAACATTCCCTCCCCTCCCCATTAAAGAGTGGATAATGGGGGGAGGGGGGGAAGGCAGATGCACCAATGATCAGTAATATTGATGTGGACTTGCCAAAATTAAGCAGATTATAACAATGTGAGTGATCATGGACTAACTATACAGTTGTAGTCAATAAGCTATTTCTTGAAGGGCTGCTATACTTCCCCTTAAGCCAATACAATTCCGGCACAACTTCTGCATATACAAATGAAAGGTTTCATGAAGCGTTGCTCCCATTATAGTCATTGGAAGCAGCAGACGCAGGCCTGCACACTGACTACAATGTGTTTTTTGTTTTACATGGGAGTTCCTGGAACAGAACCACTGCATATACGGAGGGATCCTTATTTGTGTTAATGGTTAACTTGGAACTCTGGCTCATATGGAGTTATGTTGTACAAAAATGAGAGACAGATATTAAATTAAACAAATAGAACCACATTCCAACATATTAACTATGCTAGTAGATTATTATTGTCTATTTTTTTTTATAAATAATAATGAGAATTTGGATCAAAATTATTTTGTATCTATATTATCATTGATGGTAAGAAGACATAGCTGAGGGATGGGAATAAGCTGAGGAGGTAAAAAGTAATCTTGGCTGGGGGATTCTGGGAGTCATAGTGGAAAATTACTCAAGATGCATGTTTGGGGAAGGATACTAGACTAATGTGAATTTCAGCACTAAGTTGAGAATGCAGAAAATGTTGTGGAAGAAAATCCTCTTGCTTTCACATTATAGGTCACTAACATTGTGGTCAGTCACAGCTGAATACTTCAGAATCAACTTCATCAGAACATTCTTTTTTGGAATGGCTTTTCCTCTCTCTACGTATAGGAAGAGAACAGCTAATGTATACTATGTTAAGTCAAGAGACAATTACTGTAAACACTTGGAAATTCTGTCCACCACCATTCTAAGACAGTTAAATAGTTTTTTATGTATTTAGATATTACCTGAATCATCAGTAATTAACATAAGATAAAGCTTTATGGTACAATTTGATATAACTATCTCCTTTGTAGAGCCAACATTTCAAAAATACTATACAAATGTTGATACAGAATACTTGGTGCTTGAAGAATGTATCTTCTGTGTTTTCTTCAGTATTTGCATCTTCTAATTCATCTTGTGTCCTATACTGCTTGCTAAACAGAAGAATGGAAGAATACCCATAGCACCTGATGAGCTAGCAGATGGAGAATGAGAAGCAGCTCCAGGAAGGTCAGTACAATGTAGAAAATATGAAGACACGATGTGAAGAAGCACCACATGGGGCACAGATGAACAACAAAGACCAAGGGAGAAGTAAAAGCTAAGCAGAAATGGAAAAAAAAATCAAGAGCTCAAAGCAGCATTCCTCTTGCCCCTCTATAGTCTCCTTGAAGAGAAGAAAAACTTCAAACCACTGGCCAAAATACACCATCGCTCTTCTGTATTTGAAGTATTTTGTAATGTTACTAAATAACTTCAACGTGGATAAAAGGAGTGTGCATCAGTTCTGTGCCAACTGAGTTTAGGAAATACATAACAAGAGGACAACCAGGGAGTGAAGTTGTGGAGATAGGGATCACATTGTTAATGCACGTCTGTTTTTTTTTTTAATTATTCAAAGATAATAAAATTATCTGCTAATTCCTCACCCTAGTTACCCTTTAATCTTTGAATTTAGTTACAATCACTAAAGTAACCAGGAGTAGGGATGTGATTTCCTGTTGTGAGTAATCCTCAATCTAATGCAAAATATTTGGGAGCGGTTCAATCTTGAATAGGTAGTTAAGATTTGCTAACCTTACGAAAGACACAGCGCTTGTGGGTCTTCCTACAATTGCCAACAACAAACGTGTCGATATTGATCAAAAAAGCAGCCTATATTTTTGACCCTTCATTGGTGGTGTGGAAGCTATGAAGACTGTGACTATGTCCACCATGCTATGCAGTCAGACAGAGAGACTCTGTTGGGAGTAAGACCCATATTCTAAAAGAACAACCTTCACCAGCCAAAGATCCTTCAGAATACATTGGGAAATACTGGCCTCAAGAATACCCGGTGCTGCTTCCCAAAACAACACCAGATTTTAAAAAAACAGTGTGGTCCGCATTTTTACTGTTACTTTCTGAAACATCTTTATAATTTTTGGTTGTCAGTCATAGCATGTTGTTGCCAGAGCATACTGGGCTTCTATCCTAATTCAGACTTAAGCAGAATTTTCTACAAGTCAATCTGGGTAGAAGAAAGCAAATTCATAGAATCATAGAAATGTAGAGTTGGAAGAGACCACACGGGCCAGCCAGTCCTGCCATGCAGGAACACCCTCAAAGCACTCCCGACAGATGGCCATCTAGCCTCTGCTTAAAAACCTCCAAGGAAGGATACTCCACCACACTCCGAGGCAGCATTTTTCACTGCCAGACAGCCCTGACTGTCAGGAAGTTCTTCCTGAGGTTCAGGTGGAATCTCCTTCCCCGCAGCTTGAATCCATTGCTCCTCGTCCTGGTCTCTGGAGCAGCAGAAAACAAGCCCTCTCCTTCCTCTACATGGCATCCCTTCAAATATTTAAACATGGCTATCATGTCCCCTCTTAACCTTCTCTTCTGCAGACTAAACATACCCAGCTCTCTAAGTCTATCCTCATAGGGCATGGCTTCGAGGCCTCTCACCATTTTGGTCGCCCTCCTCTGGACTTGCTCCAGCTTGTCAATATCCTTCTTGAATTGGGGTGCCCAGAACTGGACACAGTATTCAAGATGAGGTCTAACCAAAGCAGAGTAGAGTGGTACCAGTACCTCCCTCGATCTAGACACCATAGACCTATTGATGCAGCCGAGAATTGCATTGGCTTTCTTGGCTGCCGCATCACACTGCTGACTCACGTTCAGCTTGTGGTCTATGAAGACTCCTAGATCCCTTTCACACGTACTGCTATCCAGCCACGTGTCCCCCATCCTATATTTCTGTATTCCATTTTTTTCTACCTAAGTGTAGGACCTTACACTTCTCACTGTTGAATTTCTTTTTGTTAGCCTTGGCCCAGCTCTCCAATCTATCCAGGTCATTTTGAATTTTGATCCTATCCTCTGGTGTATTAGCAACCCCTCCCAATTTGGTGTCATCTGCAAATTTGATGAGCATGCCCTCTACTCCTTCATCCAAGTTGTTGATAAAAATATTGAACAGCACTGGGCCCAGGACAGAACCCTGTGGCAAGGTTATTGCTTGATATTGGTGCTTGAAAATGTTGGTGTAAAAACTTGTTGGAGGATTTAAATTTTGCTATTCTCCCTTTTTAAAATCCTCCTCTTTTATTTACAACTAAATAACTTCAATAATAGCAGCAGCAACTAGACATGGGTGGGTCACTTGGAGTCTGTGTGTGTGTTTATACATAGGAATATTTAGCTAATTCTTGCAAGCAGAATGCCATTATTGAAATGAAGAATGTAAAAAAACACAGTGTGATTCTCTATTGAAGGTAGTCTGGCCTGGAACAGTTTACTATATAAAATGAATAACAAGATGTCACAGTCACCCTTTCCATGCACAAAATCTATCTAGAATGGCAAGTGAATCTCTTTTCAAGAGCAACTACCACACACGACAACAGCTGCCTAGCTTAGGGGTCTGTGCAGTACAAATCTCTCTCCTCCAACACCTTGCTGCTACTTTTCAACAACTATTTCCTGAGGCAGCTCCGTCAGTTAACCTAACGGTAGGGCTGGCCCTTGGTCTGAACTGTCTTAAGTTGGTTAACAGCTTGAACACCATCAAATGTTTGCTCCAGAGAAAAGAATGGTTTTGCCATTTTGCCGATGGCAGTAACACACCCTTCCCACCCTTGAATTTTCTATCGTGCTGCAGAAGATGAACAGCCAAAAAAGGAACAGAAACTTACCAGTCTCTTTTATCCTAAAGAAGCATCATGCTGGACAGGAAAGCAAAGCTGCTGATAAAAGAGCAGGAGGAGGAGGAAGAGGAGCAGAATGCAGGCAGCATGAGGCAGCAAATGACAACAGGAGGGGAAGATGACCACCATCTCAAGGCTACTGCACACATTAGGATTCAGCAAGCAGAAATCACAGAGGAGCAAGCAGAGGGGGAGCATGCACTGAAGAGCAGAATTGGCAGGCACCAAAGGGTATCTGCTCACATGTATCCCCTTCCCTTTGAAGGTCTAGCTGTGTTTGTGGAAGGGGAAGCTGGGCAGAATGGTTAGTTGTTTTGACTAATCCCTTGGCCACTGCTTGTTTCTTTTAGTCTATGGGGGAGGCAGCTCTCCTTATGATATTAACTCAGTCCAGGCCTAATGATACCACCTGCAACAGTGTAAATGTTATGGCTAAAAAACCCCAGCCATTTTGCCTTGTTCTGCTGAAAAGACAGAGGGCCAGTCTCTGGGAAAACACAGGTCTCTCTTGCCAGATGACCTGCCTGATTTCAGGAAGGGGTTGTAGTCTACTCTGAGGAAGATCAGAAGTACTGTAATGGCATCTTAATTCTTTCCACTGTATGAGATTTGAGTTTCAGATTGTGATGCCCCAGTTTGCTGCAAGGTTTCTTCACTAATCTCAAAAGACAATCAAGTTAAATAAGAAATTCCTTCCATGTCTGGTCATATACTCCCTTCATTTATTTCTTCATCACTTGGAATCAACAGATTCAGCCTCAAACTAGGCTTTTTCTCAATCAAGCAAGTATACATAGTTCCATACCTCAAAAATCAAAGCCTGGAAATTTAACTGCTGGGTGTGTCAGTCTCAGAATCTCCCCTGGACAGGTGGGATTCTGGGAGTTGTAGCATCCAAAGTAACCTCTCCTCAAATGAGCTCAAAAGAGAAAGCTCTCATGAGCCAGTCCTACATCTGATTGCCGTATACCTTGGGCCTAATCCCATGATTGAGGCTACCCCCAGAACCTTCCTGTTTCTCTCACTTAAAAACCTGAAAGGGAATGCTGGGAGAGAAATTTTTTACAGCAAAACACAGATAAAGCACACACTTCCTTGTTAGAAAATGAGCAGGTGCTACCTTTTCTATCTCTAAATATTCCTTGCTTAAGAAAGCCCCATGAAATTCATGGGGTTGGCAGGCAACTTGAAGGCACACACACACACACACACACACCCTTGCCAAACCTTCTTGCTCAGAGACTTCTCAAAAGAAGTGGAATTTAGTCTGTTTAGGACTTCAGTATGCAACTGTAGCCTAGTGACTAAATAAATCTATATATCGCTATCTTTCAAGGCTTCTCCCACTGCCTTCCCAAAATACTTGGAATGGTCATTTTGAAAGGTGCTGAGAATAATGTGAAAAATGCCTACCTTCAAACTACAGTTCCAAGGATTCTCTGGAGATGAGAGTGGTTCCATAACAAGTTTCAATCTGTTTGGATTTACCCATATAATACAAACAAGGCAAGAGGATTTTGCAACTGAGATTTACCCAATTTAAAATCAACAAGACTTATCAAGATCAACAGAGGGCGCTCCTGCTCTAGGAATTTATGTTGTCTTAAACAGAAGGCTACCAGAAAATAGACAAACTGAAAGGATCCTCTTTTCGAATTCTAACTTGCAGCCTTCAGGGTCAAATGCCAGCATGAACAGAACTGGAAATATGCTGGATAATAGGCAGACCACTTTGCCTGTTTCTACAGTCCATGCTTCAGATCTCGGGATTAGCAAGCAAAGATTGGGCAAGAAGTAGTAGTAAATGTTTTACAAATACTGTAAATACATAAAGCAGTTGCCATTCAAGTCTGCTGGAAAGGAACTAACCTAGTTTAAGTGCAGGGTTTGCCACCTGAGGTGGCTTGTGGACTGCACCTTTTCACTACAAACCAAAAGATACTTTATTATAGAATTGTCTCATAGTTTTACACGTTTATCTGCAACATGGCATGGCTGGTATCTGCAGAGGCCCATGACCCCGTAAGTCACCACCAACCCTTGGAGCCTCCTGGCCCTTACTGCTTTTCCTTCTTGCTACCTACAGGCTGTTCATTGGTCTCTCTGCATTGGCTTCGGTTTTCCATGGGAGATAATGCCAACTGGGTGCCAATAGAGAGGCAAATTAAGCAGTGGCATGAGTGGTGAGGGGAGAGGTGGGTTAGGGGGGACCACTGTGAAAGGATAT
The DNA here is from genome assembly GCA_948474755.1 of Ctenosaura bakeri. Taxonomy (NCBI): domain Eukaryota; kingdom Metazoa; phylum Chordata; class Lepidosauria; order Squamata; family Iguanidae; genus Ctenosaura; species Ctenosaura bakeri. Next base: position 57,304 of record CAOLHI010005040.1, on the reverse strand, counting down.
TTCCCTACTCCTCCTTCAAAAAAACCTAGAACCACAGATGGGAAAACTTACTTCTGAGGACCATATCTTTTAGAATCCTATCATCAGTATGCCTACTGTGCTGGCTGGAGGAATTCTTGGAATCGTAATCCCCCCCCAACATAACTTTCCCAAGCTATCTCTGGAACCGGTGCTGGACAATGCCACCAATCCCCAGCTACCAAGCAAGGTTCTGAAATGGAACTAAGTTATGAAAACAAAAGCTTAAAGAGAAACTGACAACAGTGAGCTCCCTGTGTTGGCTTTTGGGCAGAGTGATTAAATTGTTCTTGAATGCTCCCTCCTTACACTTACCATTTTTTGGTTTTTCTTGAACCCTCACTCCTGCATCATGGCTTGCTCATTGTTCCCTGTTCTTTTCCTTTTTTCCAGCAGAAACTGTGTCTTCTCCCTTTCCCCTCCCCTCATTCCTCTTTTGTGCTATAATCTGGTGAGCTTTAATCTTGAATTGATCCCTTGGCTTGCTGTCTTTAGCATAATCATAAGCTGTGGTCTTCAGCTACTTTCCGGCTTTGCTGTTTTTGTCTGTTTCCTTGTCCTCTGGCTTGGAGTAGTTCTGCTGCATTTTCTTTCCTCAGCGCTCCCCAGGAAGTGCTGAGTGTAATTTAATAATGTCTTTATTTTTTCGGATCATGATTAAAACCACCTCTGATAAGAAAATTAACATGTTCAGGACACTACATGAATTATCTCTCTGACAGCCACAATTAATGTTTTAGATTTTGAAATGATTGGTGTAGCTGTCAAGAGCACTTTGATCTGGAGTCATTGATAAACATTAGGTCCTAATCTGATAAACTTTAACTGCTAATATCAAATTTACACTAGGACAGAAACCAATTTCCTTGTTTTCTGTTTTTTAAATGGTTAGCTATCTACCCAAGGCAGCATAAGAGAACTGCAGTAGCGTAGCAGTTAAAAGATTGAGCTTATGATAAAGAAGCCAAAGGTTCAAGCCTCAGCTATGAGCTCAGTAGGTGGTTTTGGCAAGGAATTTTCTCAGCTCTCCACCTCAGTCTGGGAAGAATAACACTAGTCTAACTTCCCAGGTTGTTGGAAAGGTGAATAAGATAATGTATGTGAAGTGAAATTACTCTGAAATTACTACTTAAATGCTAAACAACACATATTCAGATAAGCTTGCCTTTCTTTCCTTAGGTATTAAAGTCCCTCGAGCTTTTTAGCAAGTTTACATAGTGTTCCTCCTATTCTGATTCCTATATGACCAGCTAAGTGCCTTATTATCCATGGTGCCTGCTTAAGCCAAAATGCCAGCTTCAGATAACTGAATAGCACAGTGAGCAGGATCTTAGCAGATGGGGTGGGCAGTGTAATTCTGTAATGGAGATATATTTCTAATATCAAAGACTTAGGAGCACAATCCAGATAAATTCTACTAAGAATTAATTGATCTGAAAAGGAGTTTTATGCCATATTTAACTTGAATTATGAGTTCCCTGTAGTAATTAAGAATAGATTCTTCAAACAGAAGAGTCATTTCTTAGTGCAACTGTCAGTTCACTGGGTGTCACTGTTATGTAGTGATACCTCTCTTCTGCTGAATTCCATTCATTTTTGGTGGAACTTTGCTCTCAGCACAATGATTACAGTCAGAAACTCAATCCTAATGCAGAATGGAAAGAAGGGCTGTCCAGTTCACAAAGCAATTCAGCCAACTGGACTGCAGCCTTAGTATTCAGATGTAGGAGCAAGTTTTCTAAGTTCAAACATGTATGCTTAGAAATCTGATGTATGGATCCTAATAGGGATGAAATTATCTACAGTTTTTTTTTTCTTGAAGGAAGCAATTTTCTTCCCACTGTGAAAAAGTCTCAGCAATCTAATTTATGCAAAATTTGAACGCAGTCATCTTGCAGAAAAACAGCATTTTCTGCACAAAAAATTCTGTTTCATATATAGAAAAATGCAGTTTTCTGCACAAAACAACCATATGCAAATTTAGGGCAGAATAAGTTAAACACTGCAAAGATTCTTGTCAGTCCAGGATTCTTCTTTTCAGAGTTTCTTAATATTTGAAAAACATGTTTTCCAACAATTTTTAGTCTTTTGGAATATTCTTTCCATCCCTAGATCTTAACAGCTGAGGTGCTAAATTCCTGTATCTCATTCTTGAATTGTTTAGTTCTTGCTGTCTAGGAGAAGTAAGCCAGGGGACAGATAGTAAGAGCCAATCTAGGGTCCCACTACAAAGAGACTGGCATAACCTGTTTTTTAAAATATTGATTTCATTTGTGGTGCTTATAGGAAATGAAATGGGGCACAGAGGGGAAGGAAACTAATTAATTAGTCATGAAAGGGAGAAGGGAGGTGCAGGATAGGGGTAGGGACACATGGTCAACTTTAGTTTCAAATCACATTAGCAGAGGTTATAGGTGGTACCACTACTTCTAAGATGCATTGTCTCCTTACCAAAAGAATTTGTAAGAATGTTTGTGGCCGAGGACCTAAGGTAGTTGCTACAGGGATGTGAGGTCAGAGGTCAGCTCAATCCTGTAATATAAACGCAGCAAACCTTGGTCACATCAAAATGGCAGCATTGACAGGCACTGCCTTATCGGGAGCGGGGAGGGAGAGGGGAGGGAAGCAAGTGTGCATGTGCACGCACACAAAGGATTGGGAATAAAAGGGGTTGGGGTAGTGGATGGTATGGCTTCCCTCGGCTGATCCAGTGTGGCTCCTTACCTGCAGGCAGCCCTGCCCCAACAAACCAGCTAGAAAGAAGGATGGTTTGGAGAAGCCTGAAATGAAAAATTGCTGATGCCACTCAGAGGTAAGGGGGAAGAGGAAACAAAACAAAACTAGAGCTTGGAAAAACAGACAGACACAGAGAAACAGAGAAAATATGGCACATTGACAAGAAACAGAGAATCCGTTAGAAGAAATGCAACAATCTGCCAATGCCAATTAGTGCAGGACGTTGGAGGGAGTTTTGCAAATGCAAAGGACTCTGCGCAGACAGAGACAGCAAGCATTCTGTATTCCAAGTAAATTGTGGAAGGTGATTTATGGGCATACATATAGCACAAGAAACACTGTCAACCAGGAAGCAAACTGCCATTGCCAGCGATGCCGTTCTAATCCAAGAAAGGAAGCTGTGACAGAACATCTACATTTGTCTCTTGTGAAAAAAGCTGTCCTATAGAATTACTCATCTTTCTGTTGGAGGGAATATCAGAAGAACAGTCACATTCACCACAGAACTGCTCCTTAATGGAATTTAGAGAATCTCTCACAGTCCCACTGCAGGACTGGAGAACCTATGGATCTCCAGATATGATTGGACTCTGGATACTGGCAACCCCAGCTAGCTTGAGCTAATAATTTTTTTAAAAAATGGGGTATAAATTCATCAACATCTGGAAGGCCACAAGTTCAACACCTCCTGCATTACAAAAGTAATACATGTGTTTATAAAGCCATCCTGTGCAATGTATGGACTGTGCAACATATGCAGCTTGCCAGTCTCTTATCAGCCACCAAATGGATCACAATTTACTTCCTGGTTGTATAGTTTCAGGAATTATCACCTGGTAAGCTGCCATATATAGCTGACACATCACATATAGCAATGAATTTGCATGTTATGCGTTGTTCATCTGTTGCAGCAAAAATTACCAAAATAAATAAATAAATCCTGTATGTAGCATCTAAAGAGTATTTTTCTGGACTAAAGTTTGCATCAGGATTTCAGGTACAGATGTAAGATGACTGTAGTCAGTGAAGTCAGAAGGGAATTAAATATGCAAAAATCCTGGATGACACACTTCATGCAACTGAAAAAGTGGCTTACAGTCCATGAAAGCTCATGCGATAGAACATTTCTTAGGACTCTTTGTTGCTCATGCTATATGTGACTTTTTCAATCAGTTACCTCAGTTTCCATATAAAATTCCTAAACATCATTTTTGTTCACTTCTATAGGGTACTTTGATAAGGACCCTCCCTGCAACAACTGCAGTCACACAAGCAGAGACATGCCCAGACTCTCTCCTGGACAGACCAGGGGTGGGAATCCAGCAGGAAAAGGTGAAACAAGATTTCACACCAGTAGGCAGCGGAGCAACAATAAAGCATTGGGATAGTTCCCTAAAGCGCCACTTTTACTTGCTATTGTATCAGTAGCAACAACAACAACAAGCGAATATCTGCAGAACCTTTCATGCTGGTAAGTGGTAGAAAATGCTCAGTATGTCAAATCCTCACTAGCATTTCAAAAATTACTGACCAAGAAAGAAAAGCAAATCCTGTTTTGACATGTAAGTGAGGCAAAAGTGGTTCCCTCGAAACATCCAAGTCTGCCTTTTCTGCATTATTGATACGCATGAAGACAAAAGTCCAAGTGACTTGCACTCTTTGTATCATGTCATGGATACAAAAAAATAAATAAGCTGCCTTAAGCACTGTGACTACAATTATTTTTGATAAATAAAGTGATACCTCAAGCAGCTCGAAGAGCTACTGGTAAGAAAATGAATTTAAGTGTATGATAAGCTTAGAACAAAGCTTAAACCAGATTAATTATGGCTTCTCACTGATTGGAGTCTGTAACTGGAGCCTGTCTGTTTCATTATATGCATTTTGGATCATTTATTTTTATTTTATTTTCAACATGAGTGTAAAGGTCTCCCTTCAGAAAAGACACCTAGTAATCACATGAAGCTGAAGACATTTCATCTAACCCATGAATAAATATTGGCTCCTCTGTAAAGGAAAGCTGAGTGAGGAGACCATTCTTAAGGGTAAGCAACTGGGCCTCCAGGCTTTTTCTAGTTATACAGTTCTAAAATATAATATAAGAGGTAATGCTTACATTTACCTCAGTCAGCTAATGCTTGTTTCAATGCTACCCACATTTATGTGAGGACTAAAAGGAATTATAACCTAATTTAAAAACATGCTGGTGAGCATATTTTGTTGCCTATTAGACAAACTCCATCTCCCCTAACCACATAAATCTATGTGTACATGAATCTCTATATATACATGAAAACATACATACCATATTTGCCGGTGTATAAGTTGCACCCCATTTATACACTGGCAAATACTATAAGACGCACCCCATTTTCAAACAGTATTTTTTGGGGAAAAAGTGAGTCTTTTACACCAGCAAATACAGTAAACACTTTTTAAAGATAAACATATAATATCATTTGAATTGTGCACTTACTTAGCAAACAAGGTCATGAGACATCATGTGATTCTGATTCATTGATATTTAAATATTTCTTTGATTATTTGCCTATATTGTTTGCTCATTGGTACCATTTAAACCAATTATTGGAGATAGGATCACCACATGCTCAAGAGGATAGTTTTTTTGTTTTTGTTTTTTAAAGGACTATGAATCACAGTTATATACGGTAAGACGATATTCTGGAATATGCAGCTTGCCATGTCACAGTGTTGAATGGATGAGAAAATCTCAGCTGCTGAGATTCCATCTACTACACAGATTTTCAACATAAAGAAAATCTGTCCTCTATGGCATGTATTTACTGTTGCCATTTGGATCTGACACATGGTGCAGTCCACAACTGCACTAAATATTTATACTAACGTCAGTTGAGACCCACTGAATTCAGCAGGCCTAAATCCAATTATCTGCTCATGAACTAATTCCAAATTGATCTGTTAATTTTTCTTATGAGAACTGTGCTTGCAGAAATCAGAGGCAGTTTGAGCCACTTAACTAACACCATTATGAACATATTTCAGTTGTAGATTTGTTTTCATTTTTAGACTCAAGTGGAGTTGGTTTGTTTTCTAAAGCTGCAGTGGAATTTTGAGCTAAGCTTTGGCAAAATAAACAACAAACATCTCTATTATTTTAAATTACAGACTTGGAACAAAAAGTAAAGCGCCACAGTATTATTACTTTTAAAATGATTGTGCTTTTAAAGGCAGCCTCAGGATTTAAGGAGCTAATGATTAAATCGTGAGTTTGCAAGCATGTCAACGCAGATGAATCTGACCTCAAGTCTATATTAAGAAGCACATTTTTATATAGCTCCAAGACCAAGCAGATTGTACAAAACAAAAGAGGGAAACAAAAAGCAGACTTTTTTGACCACATCAAGAAGCAACAATGAGAGAGAATTATTAAGCCATTAGCAAGAAATGGGACCATATTTCATTGCTTTTCTAATTATTTTCTTTAAGTAGAAACAATTCATTGGTTGACTGATTGCAACTAGAAACACTTTATCGGATAAAAATGATGCTAACACCTGGCTGGACCCATGAAACTATCTGTGTATAGCTGAGCTGTCTTCTATTCACTAGGGCTTAGTTCTGAGTAATCTTGCTTAGATCTGTGCTGCACATCTTACACAAACATTGGAAAGAATGAGTTACAAGTAGTGTAGTTCTTGTACTGGTGCAATAAGTAATGTTTCATAGTTTTAAAAATGTTATCCTCAAAGGACATTTTCAGGAATTTGTAGAGGTGTTGGGAGGGTGAGTTTATTTGTTTTATTCCATTCTATTATCAATCCTAAGAATATTTTTTTAAAGCAACAAGCCACACAATGAATTGCTTTTCAAATCATCACAGTAACCAGTGTCAACAAACTGGTTTTAAAAAGTAACACTACATATTCTGATCTTATGGCACCAAGTGGGCATGGTTCAATGGTTTTCTTCATGCTAGTCAAAATATATCACTCTGGCATTTTCAAGCATTGAGAGGCGGCAGGGGACATTTTTGTGATCTTTGAGGGCTAGAAAAATTTTCATATTTTTCAGGCAGGAGCTTACTATGATACATACAAGGCAATAGAAGTATGCAGTCTTCAATGCAGATGTAAGAAACTTTGGCCCTCCAGAGGTTTTGCCCTACAGCTGTCAGAATACCTGGCCATGTTGATGGGAAGCTGAGGGGATCTGCAGGTCAAAACATGTGGGGGCCACAGATGCTCACCCTTCTTTCATGCACCAACTTAGCTGCAATAAACAGCAGCCTAGAAGCATTCCACATTGAGAACAATATTATGTCATGTTGCATTATCATTCCCATGGGCATTCTGAGTAATGAGGAAATAAAAGATGGCAATTCACACTGGTCATATACTCCTTTCATGATGGAAGGGTTTATTGCTTCAGAAGCCCACAGCACGCCCAAGAATTGGAAATCTGGAACTGTCAGGAAAACAATACATTCTTTGCCTGTTTGGTGGTGCCTACTGACAACACCAACAGTACTGGGTCCTGTTGTTCTGAGAAATGCTGAGTGTTTTTTGGACATTTCCAAAAACCTGACCTGAAATGAAAGGCTGGCCTAGTCGTAGTCAATAGAATCAGTAGGCAATGGTCCTCATGATGAGAATACCACAGAGAGGTTAGCTGCATTTCATTACCAGAGCAATAGCTAATGTGAACATACTCTACCATCCTTTACAAAAAGTACAAGATATACCAAGAATCAACTAATTTCTGGTTGTAAGGTACAACCAGCAGAAGCTAGGTTAGAATTACCAGGTGCCATGCTGAACTTAACAGAAGCCCAACCTACCTTTGTTCTTCTTCAAGTTCTTCTTTGGTCATCATAGCTTTATACTGGCTTCCCCTCAGTTTTCCGGGACTATATTTAAAGGAGAACTGTTCATCTGCTACAAATGAGAGAAAAAGAGTGCATCAGAGAAAGACACCTTGAGCTTATTGAGCATATTTGGAAGTAAGGTCCATGAATTTCTGAGGGACTTGATTTCAAATAAATATTGGTATGGATTTCCCACTTTCCTAACCAGCCAGTGACAAATTCTAAGGATAGCACAGCAAACCTTGCCTTTGTAATTGATGTAAACACACTGAATACAGGCCCTTTTCGCATGGCAGTTCTCATGCGCAAGGGCCTCCAGGGCATCACACGATTGCAAGGAGAGTTTCAGATGACGTCCTTGCAATTGTGCAACGCTGCTGGGGCTGGCTTTTAGCCAAAAATGGTGTGCAACTGCACATCGCTTCGGGGCCCTGCGCATACTTACCATCTGTACGGAGCTCCGGAGCTGCAACCCTTGCGCTTCCTCCCCCAGAGCAGTCTGGGAAAATACCCGGCTGTGCTGAGGAAGGAAGAGGTGGAGCCCTCATGCTGCTGGCCGGCTGGCAGGCAGCTCCTACAGAGCCAAAGCAGCGGAGACACAAGAGCCCCACAGAAGAGGCTGCTCGTGTGATCCCTGTGTGACTGTGCCGGACAGAGTTAAGGTGCAAAAAGGGCCATAGTGGATTATTCCTTTATAACAGGCAGTAAATTTGCAAACCCACGCTTCAGACTTCTTATTGTATTCACAAACCCCATCTTGAAAAAGGGATAATAAACATAAAGGTAGAGCCAACTTTGTATGCAGAAAATACCAAGTTCAATTGCCCATACCTTCCGTTAAGAGAAAGAGGTGACAAATGATAGAAAATATTTTGGAGAGTGATTGCCATTCGCAGCATTACTGGACTGGATGAAAATAATCTAATCTAATCTAATGTAAGACAGTTTTTATGAGTTTAAGACAGGGATGGGAAACCTGTGGCCCTTCAGATGTAGTTTGTTTTCAATTCTCATCATCCCTGACCCTATTGAATGTGGCTGATAGGAGCTGATGTTCAACAAAAGCTCTCCACCCCTGGAACTTGAAGTTAACTCAGAACTCTTTCTCTTGTTCTCTGTCCATCTCATATCCACAGCAAATAGTGCTTCTGACTGTTTCTCTTGCCCTTCTACTAGCAGGTAGCAACTATTTGGAGGATACTTCCCTCCCCCAAACTCTGATTGGTTTACATCCCACATACTGCAAAGAGAGTCCCACCTATTGGAAGAAATTCTTCTGTCATTAGCTCCTGCTGATGAATCCTCACAAATATGGTCTTCAGTCTTCTACCAGACCATGCATAAGACTGCATCTTTTGTTTCTGTATTAAAACTATACATGGATGTCCCTGGTATTGGAAAGGTTTGGTCATCAGCCCTGCCAATTTGGACGTGGCACAAGATCATGGCCTGAATCTTATTGGTTGGTTACTTCCAACAACAGCATAACCACTGAACCAGTTGGTGAATGGTAAGCCAACACATAGGTAAATTCTATTGAATCAATGGGTCTGCTCTGGGAGGAGAGAGGGCCTAAACTAATAAGATTCAAGCCTAGCTTTCCCTTACCGTTTTACTCCCTTGTTGGACTGTTACTATGACCATACCATACAGCCCAAGGATAGGCAACTGCAGCAGGCCCAGGGACTGTTTTTATTCCCTGGAACTCCCCAGGGGCCTCATGGACTACCAAAAAACAAAACAAAACAAAAAACCTGACATAGACTACTTCTGGTTCTCAAAAATGGATCTTTTTGATGTTAGTGCAGGAAGGTCTTGCATCCTATTTGACAGGTAAATTGTTGCATGTGGAGACTTCCAGAAGCAGCAATTAACTCTCTTCTTTTGACTAGAAAAAGGGCAGTCTGGGGGTACTAAGGGTCACAAAAAGTTCTTTCTGGGGCCTCAGGAACACATTTTGCCCACCCAGAATTCTGGGATCCAAGGAATGAATTCAAAAAGAGCAATAGAATTGTTTGAGAGAGGGTGGAGAACTGGGTTTAAGGATAAACAAATACTTGCCTTTGAAACCATGAAGTTACTAGGGTAATACAGAGTGCCCCAATAAGCCATTGTAAGGCTAATCAGCTGGCTAAGAGCTGGTGGAAATCAGGCTGATACCAGTTGTCTTTGTTACCAGCTGATACGAACAGAATTCCTATGCTGTCAAGTGAGTTTCTTTCCACTTGCAACAATAAAGTATGTTTTCTTTCTTGATTCCTGCCAGACCATATTTCTGCCAATTAAAGCACTCTAGCTAACAGACATGGAGCCAGAGGTTTATCTCCTCAAAGCAGATTTTGTTCCAGCTCTTTGTTTGTGTTTTAAATCGCTCCTCTGGGTCATCCTTCTACAAGAGGCCCAGTAAGCAATAGCACTGGAAGTCAATTAAAGGCTCTAAGGCAAAGGGATGCACCTGTGCCCATTTGTTTTTGTTTTATTTTAAGTGCATGGAGGTAAAGGTCTTGTTTAAATAATCTCTGTACCAGATGGACTGTGGAGCAATGCTGCACATTGTTGGGAGCTCCAGAGGGACACAGGTTGTTCTTAGTGTGGGCAGAGTGCGGAGGAAACGTCTGTTCTGTGAGCACAGCCTTTATTGGTAACCATGCTCTTTATGGCACGGCTGTAAGCAAGTTGAGCAGCTTGTTCACCATTGTGATCTGCCACTCATTATGAGATTGAGGCCCACAGCTAATTTGCGTATGCTAATGTCATCCCATCAGCAACATAATGACATCCTGTCAGCAATTTGCATCTCATTTGGAAGAACACAGAACCACCAAAGAGCCCTGTGCCACATAGCTTAGCTGGAATTATCCTATCACCTTTCATTAAAACACCAAGCAGAGTCTGTCTTTGGAGTGGGTGGGAAACAGATGTGATGGAAGCGCTTGGTTGCTGCCCAGTAACAACCTAGGTTCCCATGCTTGCAGCAGCTTGAAGTTGAAGGAAAACCTGATTGCCAAAGGAGAAAAGCCCCGTGCTGAACAAACACATCCCTCTCCCACAACTTAATTCTGACAATGTCAGGTATGAAGTCAGTAATCTAAGGTTCTGCTGTAACTAACAGGTTGATTCATTAACCAGTTAGGGGCATGGATTAGTAATGAGTCAGAAACAGTGATGACTGGGCTCCTCTCCCAAAAGTGGTGCTGCTCAAGCTTTGCCTCATCTGGAGCTGGCCCTACCAGTAGGCAGAAGGAAACAGCTGTCTCAGGCAGCAGATTTCTGATGTCATGGAAGCACATCAAATTGTTAAGTTATCCACTTTGTTATTACTGTACTTTCACTTGTAGGTGGGAGGGGGTAATTGTTGGTTCCCCCCATGGGGCAAAACATCTGGTATGAGGTATCTAGGTGGATGATAGGTGCCATTTGCTGCTTTGCCTAAGGCAAGAAATGTATTGGGCCAATCTTAGCCTTATTGTTGCCCTCTAACCTCAGTCCAGACCACTCAAATAAAAAAAAAAGTTTCCTCAAAAAGCCCATATGTGTGACCTATATATGCAGAAACAATAACCCAAGATACTTCTGTCATACATCTGAAGTTTTCACACTTTCCATTTTCCCCCTAAAAGTATAATTACCAATGTGATAAACTCGGCTCCCAAACACTGGGCTATATTACTTCATTTCTTACCCATGAAATTGCCTTGCTTGTCTATGTCAGTGAAATATGTTCAAAGGCCAAGCTAATTACTTATCTGGTTTCACTTTCTGAAAACTGATTGAGGCACAAGTAGAGAGGCACAGCCAACTTAACAGCATACATTTTCTGGGACCAAGAACAAAGAAAGCCCACCCCAAAAGTGGGAGAACTATGAGGTTTGGGCCTGGATAAAAACAAACAGCTTTCAGGAAACTGGGGGTTTCATCTTTGGGTCTAGTACAAGGAAAATGTGACAAATCTACAATGACAATGGCACCTAGTCTCCTTGGATTTACTAATGCCAAGGAGTTATTCTATATCTCCCATCCAGTTTAGACTAGAAGCAGTTGTGATCCACAGTCTTCCTGTATATACCATGTCATTTTTTTTTAAAAAAAACACTTTTCTTTGATTTAACATGATAGTGTTTTAAGTTTTGTTTAGAAAAAGGAATGGAATTAATGTGTAGCTATAACTGAATGCCAGCCCAATGAACTGATGATGTACAGACAGGAAAGAATAAAGAATAATGCAATGATTTTCAGATGCCTTTATCATCCACTACATAGCCAGAAAGAATTGCTTGAACAAACTAAAAGATTCTTCTGAACAACATCCACCTGGTCTAAGTCTGTGTCCCTTCTTCTTTATCCCAATGTGTCAACATGTTTCACTTAGATTTCAACCACATATCCAGAGGGAAACATCTTAAATCATGAGCTTAAAAGGCCAGGTACAAAAGCTTGTTTGTACCACTGGAGCAAAAAAGCAAAAAGTAGCACCACCCACATTCATTTCCTCCCACATATCAAATGCTTTCAGTATGGCCAGCAGCCACAGCCACCCTAAACACTAAAGCCCTTGGCTAAGGAGCATCAAGAAATTCAGCTTCATCAAATTCTCATTTCCCCTCACAGAAAAACCAATGTTGTTCCCCGACTATAGCAGGCATACAAGTCTGATCGACCGGAAGCGAATGGAAATTTAACTCACTGAATTATCATCACACTCTATCAAGAGAGGTTGAAAAAGGATTTTAACAGGTCAGTGATTCTGGAGTTCCTCCATTCAATGCTTGTGAGCCCAGTTCCAGAATCTACTGATGTCAATCAGTTGTACTGATTCCATTGATTTAAACTAGGAAAGGAAACCAGGTAATTTAAACCACTGCTTTTCTGACATTCAGGCTTGAATGCCAATGCTTATGTTGCCAAAATGGCACCATTCATACACAATAGGGAGGTATCAGCATTCCCAGGGAACTTAAAGGTTTGCAGAAGTATGAAAAATATTTAGGATTCCCCCCCCCCAAATAAAGTGTATGTGGGGAAGGAAAGTGTCCAATGATGACTGAGTGTGCTCAGTGTTGGGGAATGTGAAAGACAGTAGTGTATCTCACAAGCAGAATCACTAGCGTTTGCAAGCAGAAGGTGAGCAACAACCAGTCCCACCCACCCCCAACCAGGGTCTAGCAAAAAAAGTATATGAAGAATGTTAACTTAAATACTAAAGACTTCATAACATCTGCTGAGAAGCTCTATAATATCTGCTCTTCAAACATGGAGGAGAGAGAGAACTGCAGACTACAAAATGGAGGATGAAGAAACTCAAACTAACTGCAGACTATGGTTCCTATCACATGAGACTGTTATAGCAGTGTTATTCCACTTTAGCTGCCATGGCAACAGTCTATGGAATTCTGGGGTTTGTAGTTCAGTGAGGCTCAAGAGCTCTCTGGTTGAGAATTCTAAATGCGCCTCCCTAATCTGCAAATCCCAGGATTCCATACCATAAATTAAAGTTGAACAATTGTGCTATAACAGGGTAGTATGATAGGATTCTTAGTAATGCAGAAAAAGAGAGGGTATTCATAGAATCATAGTGTTGGAAGAGACCCCAGGGGCCATCCAGTCCAACCCCCTGCTATGCAGGAACACCCATCAAAGCACTCCCGACAGATGGCCATTCAGCTTCTGCTTAAAAACCTCCAAAGAAGCAGACTCCACCACACTCCCAGGCAGCATATTCCATTGCCAGACAGCTCTGACCATCAGGAAGTTCTTCCTGAGATCCAGGTGGAGTCTCCTTTCCTGCAGCTTGAATCCATTGCTCCTTGTCCTAGTCACTGGAGTAGTAGAATAAGGCTGCTCCCTATTTGACATGACATCTCTTTCCTAACACCAATAAACAGAAAATGATATGAATATGCACTATGCCTAAACTCTTAGACAACATGCAAACTACCAGCTATGGAGTATAGGCAAGCAACGGTTCCTTTTGCTAACACTCAATAGCTATGGAATTTTGGCTCATGATTTTGGATGGAAGAACAGAAGAAAATGGGTGTAAGAGCATGAAGTGGGGAGCACGCCTGAGTAAAAGAATATACAGGAGTACCACAGACTGCAGTGACTTATTACAAGACAGATTTAGAGCTCACTATAAGATAACCAGAAGGCAGTAGTCTTATTGCAAACAGAAAAGCTAAAGCAGCAGAAAGGGCAAGAACACACAGAGTGAGTGGATCTGCAGTAGTTGTCTATTCTAGAAATGACTTCAGTGTCTCTCTCTAGTGGTACCAGGAGGATGTGGTGAAGGTAGATGGGAATGCAAACAGCTCTCTTGCTTGCACAGTTCCCTGCCAGCACTTCAAAATGTGGCAAGGCAGAGGAAGGGACATATGAACTGTTGGGGAGACCTGGGGTCTTCCTGACATCTTTTACCCAGTCTCTGCTGAAGGAGCTGGGGAAAGGAAGAGACACTGTTATTTACTAATTATTGTGTCCTCATTTCTATCCCAGTCAGTTTTTTCCCCTTCACATATAAAAGTGCAGGATTAAAGCACCCTTTTTCAAATATGTGTGTCATATCACATTTAGTCATGTGGGGGACTATGGAGACTATGACTTTCAGAATCTTCCAGCCAGCATGGCAATATTGGCTGGGGAATTCTGGGAATTGTCATCTCCAAAAACAACTTTTCCAAGTATTGCTTTCTTCAGATCCTAGATATTAGCTATTGATGCATAGCTAGGCCTAATAGGGAGGAATTCCAACAGTTTGAGATCTAGGTAATAAGGGAGGGAGGGCAAGAGAGCTCTTTCAAAACATAGAACACTCCCAATCCTATTTGTCACTCTATCACCACTACTGTGAGGATTCAAATAAAAATAAAAGGAAGCAATTTTAAGAGAGGTCAGTCTATATGGAAGCAATATGAGTGGCTTCAAACACTAGTATAACTTTATAAAACAAAGCTCATAATCTACATGACTAGCTTTGCAACTTAGCTGCTTGTTCCTCTTTCTTCTAGCCTTTCCTTTCCACGAGAAAGCTCTCCCATTCCAAAGTAACAGATATTTATGTCTCGTTACACAGTATACAGTTGACGTTACCCATACACAAAAGCATTCTAAACAGGGTAAAGAAAGTATTTGATAGACAGATTCCTCTGAACTGAGCTGGGAAGAGAAACCTACACAGAAAATCCTTGCTTCCACCAAACTCCAGGAAACATTCTTTCAAGTTCTGGACTTGCTACAAAGTATGTAAGAGGAATGGAATGACCTGCTTTAAACAAAGCAGCTCAACAGGAACTATCATTTTAAAAGGTATTTACTCACTGCCTTGCTCTTACTCATCCCACTCAGAAGCTGCAAGATGCCACGACATTCTGCCTTGAAAGGTCATTTTTCCCCTTGTGATCATTTCCACCCCTGTCAATAACAAGCATTTCTTCAAAATTGAACCCTTTCCCCTCTGAAGCTCTTTGCAGTCCAATTCTCTGCATGCTTCCCCAGATATAGTCCAGTTAAGTGAATGGGAACTTCCTACCATAGAAAGCTTTGCAGCCTTACTTGTTTGTTTGTTTGCTTTTGTGACTCTCCCCCCTGGCTGGATTTCCTTGTGCATTGTGCCATGTTAATTTTTTAAAAGGAAAGTGAAAAAGAAATGAAGGATGCTTTGGTAATGTTCTTCAGCCATTTCATTTAGTCCTGTAGTGATGTGGTCAAGAACAGTGTGAAACTACCAAGTAAATTATACAACTTTCATTTTGAATGTTAGGTCTGAAAAGTCAGTGGTTAAGTTCAAAACAATTAATCCATTAGGTGCAATCCACAAAAAGTATATTGGCTCTTAAATCTGTGTAGTCTCATTAATTTCAGAGAGGGGAACCCAACTTGAGAACAAATACATTGGTTAAAGGTGGTGTTTTGGTCATGCTGGCTAGAACCAGAAAAGAGAGATGAACTTAAAACACCTACACCTATAGGAACTACTGACTGGTTGCCCAGCTATTATTGTATCCCCTGTGGAAAGTGGTGATATGAAGACATCCTTTGTTTCCTGAAGGCCACTCCCATCTTCCAGAACTCAGAAGTTAAAGTTCCCCCATGTTTATCATTACAACTCTGGGAGGTGGGTTAGGCTGAGAGGGGAGTGAGTGGCCCAAGGTTGCTCTGAGGGGTTCTTTGTTTTATGTATGTATGTGTGTGTGTATACGCGCGCGCGCACACACACACACACACACCCCTAGTAAATTTCAAAAAAAGATACAAAAGAAAAAATATAGAAAAAGAGATACAAAATACCATACTACTTAGTGAAGGGAAAAAAAACCCTAAGAAACATTAAAGACATTTTAAAAGATGGTTTCCAGCTTACCCAGCACAGACTCTAAATCACCTATACAGAAAAGTTTCTCTAAATACAGATAACAATCTAATACTTCTCTTGCTACTCTTCCCAGAAGGTTTCATAGCTCTATAGGAACTTGAACCTGGATCTCCTAAGACCCAGCTATCACTGCACCACACTGGCTCAACAACAGTTAAGAAAGAAAGCAGTGTGAGGTTGAAAAGAAAGATGAGAAAAGAAACACAAGTCATGCTATACTATTAGACTTTCTTAGACAAAAGCAAGGAAGCAAGGAGAGACAGAGAAGCATCCATTTATGAAAAAGAGAGATGCTTAGAATTATGGATGCTGCAGGCATGTACACAAAATGCATTAGCAAGGTACAAAAATTTGCTGGCTAACCACTCAGGTAACACGTGGTTGCTGGAGGCTTCACCTTTCTGGCCTCACCAGTCCTATTAATAATCCTGAATTACATAATGTTTTTCTTGGGGGTGAGGAGGAATAGGTTTGCTGATAGAACTGCAACACTAGAGCCTTGGGTGTAAAGATTTTCTATGTTTTATTTTTATTAAAGCCTTTGGATACCCTTTATTTATGCTGCTCTAACAAAGAAGAGGTCTCTTCGCTTGTGTCTTAGGATAATGTTTTCCCAACCTTTTTCTTTAATGTCATATTCCAGGAATCAGTGGTAGATACAGTGTCAGAGAATACTTTTCCCAATTTTGTTCAGTAGGACATATTCACATGCATAGCCTGAGGGCAGGGGGTAGGCAACTGGTGGCCCCCCAGATGTTTTTGAACTGCAGATTCCATAATCTTTCACTATGCTAGCTATGCTGGCTAAGGATGGGGCAAACTGCAGGCCAAAACATCTGGAAGTCCTCTCTTGGTTACTTTGGCCTAATATAATAGGAGGACTGTACTTTTCAGAACTTATTTATTTATTTGGTTTATATCCCAGCTTTCTTCCAGAACTGGGACTCACCATTATGCAATTTCAGGAGGCACAGGTATTTCTCACTCTTGCAGTCTGCTAAAAGAAACTGCAGCAACACCCACTATTCCTCATCCTCAGCACTGCTCTCTCAGCCTTTGAAAACCAACCATCTAAGTCCCAGTGAGAAGAAATGGCTCTGTACTCCCATCACCACCTTCCATGGCTATCTATCTCTAATTATTGCCTTGCTCTTAAAAACGCGACCCTCAAGTCTTTACTGTGTCTTTTTTGCACAGAGTTGCCACCCTTTCCCTTTTGATACAGTCTCTTTCTCTTTTAAAAGCTGCCTGGCAGAAGAAATCAAACTGCTAAAACTTTGCTCCTCCTAATTTTTCCTGCTGAGATTTTTTCACCTATCTTGCCAGACTTAATTAACTCTTATTAATTAACTTATGAATTAACTTATGAATTAACTCTTGTACACAACTATGAAAGGCACAGCAACCCAGTATCACACTGCATCTGGAAAGCAACTTTCCTTACTTTTGGTTTTCCATTCTAGTGATCTCCTGTCCAAAATGCTACATTATAGGCTGTATACAGCAGGGGTGGGAATCTGCCGTCCCTGACACTGACATACACACACACACATCTATCTATCTATCTATCTATCTATCTATCTATCTATCTATCTATCTATCTATTTATCTATCTGTGTGAATGAACTACAGCTCCCAAAAGCTCTTATCACTAGATAGGCTGCCACAGCCAGATGGGAAATTGAAATCCAGTGACATCTGCAATGCTACAGGTTCTCTTGGCCTGGTGCTGAGGACAAACAACAGGGCAACAAACAAACAATGAAGTGTTCTGCAAAATTAAGAGGAAGATGGAAGAGTTTGTAGGCTTAAATTAGGACTGCCATTTAAACTGGGGCTATGGTCTGAAGGCACAATTTCTGGTTGACCAGGACTGGCCAGTGGATCCATCGCTGTGTGAGTGGTGAGTCCATTTTGGGTTTCATGGATTCTCTTCCTGCAGCTGCTCTTGACCAGAAAGGCACTCTCCCGGTGCTGAGCCTCTGTTGTGCAGAGGGACCCCGGATGGCTTCCATACAACCCAGAACAGCTGTGGGGGTGTTTTATTTATTTATTTGTACTCTGAAGTCCTCCCACAACTGGGCAGCTTACAAATTAAAATATCAAACAGTTAAAATATTTATAAATCAACATTAAAATGGAGTTAAGCTACCAATGTTTAAAAATAATTTAAAACACACAGCTAAAAATGATAAAAATTAAAACAATAAAAACTGTATTGCACCCCATTAAAAGTGCTTTCCTTCTTTTTTTCAATTTTCAATTAAAAAAAAAAACACATTCAAATGGGATCTCAGTTAATAATGTTCCAGTACAATAAAGGGAGGAAAATAAAAACATGAAAGGAGGAAAAATAACCACATTAGTCATACATTTCTATAAAAGCTGACCAAATATCCAAATATACATCCTTTTGTAAATTTCATGTGAAATTTGGTATGGAACTGCTGCCTTTAGAAACCTCAATTTCTAAAAAGCCCTTGGAATAAAAACGTCTTTGGCTACTGATGGGGGCAAGGAGGAAGCTATTCTAGTTTGCCTAGCCAGGGAGTTTCAAAGTGTAGCGGCAGCCACTGAGAAGGCCCTATCTGGCAACCCCACCAGTTGTGCCTGTAAAGGCAGTGGGACTGAGAGGGGACCTCAGGGCCCAGGCAGGGTCACATACTGAGCAAAGGCATGTGAAGAGAGCATAGAAAAGAGGAGATATTCAAAAGGAAAACTTTTATTCTAATCAAGCAATCTACATTGGCAAAAGGATATCTTATAGATTATGTCACCTTCCTTGACGCATTACTTAGGAATAGTTACAAGATTACAAACACTGCCTAAATCACCTTCAGCCAAGATTAAAAAGAACATAAGCCCTAACACAGAGCTTTCCAAACTGTGTGTCACAACACATTAGTGTGTTGGCTGCAGTGTGTAGGTGTGTTGCATGAATGTAACAGGTGGAGGGGCTACCTCTCCCACCGCCATGGCAGGCCAGGCCCAGTTGAAGGGGCTGCCTCTGCTGCCACCACAGCCTCAGACCAAGAAAGACCCTGGTGTGGGCAGTGGAGGCGGTCCAGGCCTGGGTGGAGACGCTGCCTCTTCCGCCGCTGCAGCTGCCCCAAGCCAAGGAAGACCCGGGCAAGGGCGGTGGTGGTAGGACAGGCTCAGCTAGAGGGGCTGCTCCACTTACTGAATTATTGTGTTGCGAAATGACGAATGTCTAAAAAGTGTGTCACCAACATGAAAAGTTTGGAAAGCTCTGCTCTAACATGACTAGCTAAACATTCCTATTCTACTCACAATACATATGGAGTTCTGGGTCTGGATGTTGATGGGAAGCTGAGACTCTGGACCTCCTTCATCCTGTTTATGACCAAGCTTCCCAGGTGAGGCAGGCAGCATCCCCACACCTTTCCATCAGCCTTTTTGTCTCTGTATTACCTCTCACCTGGAACCATCTCTAAGCTTCTACACTTCTTCCCAGACTGGTCTTCCCCACTGGATAATTGTCTCTCATGATCTCTGTCGCTTCTTTGTGATGCTGATCTTGATAAATTTAACTTGATAAATTTAACTTACACCCAACATATAATTAACCCTTTGTTTACCTGGAGAGGAGACCATGCCCCTCGGCTATGTTTCTCAGATAATGGGAGAGCCCATTATCACAGTTGATAAGTGTCCCCAAGGCAACAGGCCCACTGACTGCCCCAAAGCAGTCTTGTTGAGCAAGGCAAGTATGAGTATGATCACTTCCTAAATAGGAAATATCATGCTAGCTTTATGTACCCTGTTCTAAGATCCATAAGAAAGAAAAGCAGCATATGTATAGATTAAAGGAAGGTACAATGCTGGATGTGTGGTTTTCCCTTAAGAAAAGAGAGTAATAATATTAATTCAACAGCAGGAGCATAAGCACCACAAACAGAAGCATCGTGTGCAGGCTCAGACCCTAACCTCACTAGTTTTGTTTTTGTTCTAATGGATCACATCAGGTTGCAGATGAGAGGTCCTGGAGGTCTGCTGACAGTAAGCAGATAATACTGGGTTAGAAGAACAACATATTTTCATCCAGTATAAGCCAGCTTTTTTAAAAATGGCCATTCTCCTACACCTTTAACAAGCAACCCTTTTCCTGGCATAGAAGTAAAATGATAGAAAATGCACTGGCTTAGTCTGTGCATTAGCCTGCTGTTAAAAACGGGAGTGAGGCCAGTAAAGAAACATAGCAACTCTATGCCTCCCCCTCCCCCAAAAATGACTTGCTACGTAAGCTTCAGCAAATGTTATGAAGGATGTTCCTCCGTCTTTGTAAAACAGGGATAATGCTCCCTCTACCTTGTGGACATGATGTGTGAGGATTAAAGATTGTTTATAAGTATTATAAGCATAATCCTCCTGAGTCAATAGGATTGTGACTGTGACATGGGGCCTCAAGGGACAGCAGGAAAGCGGGACAAGGTAGGACAGCTCCCATCTGTACCCTTCCCTTTTTGGTAGAAAACCAGTCAGTTTATCAGTCAAGAGGGGGAAACTAGGAGTAGGCAAGCTCTGGCTCTTTCTAACTAGGACCATAGACATATCCCAGGCAGTGTAGAGGACAGAGTGTTGTATTTAAACCAAGCATGTGAGCTGAGCAGCCCCCTGGATGTTTTTGGACTGTCCTAGCCATCTCAGCCAGCCAATGGTGAGGAATGCTGGGAGCTGCAATTCAGCAATACTAAAGGTCCACATGATTCCCATCCTTTCAGGTGGAGGCAACTGATGGCCCTCCAGATGTTGTTGGACTATAGCTCTCACTCTCCTGACCATTGGCCATGCTACCTGCGACTAATAGGAGCTGGAATCCAGCAACATCTGGTGAGCTACAAATTTCCCATCACTTAGTGCATAGCCTTGGTCACTTTCTCATAACCAAATCTACCTCAGTCAAAAAGACAAAGTAATACTCATGTGTGCCATCCTAAACTCTACAGAGGAAGGGTGAAAAGCTCATATGACAACTGAAAACATAAATAGACCTTCTCCACTGACTGCAACTACAAGACGTATTGTAAAACATTACCATGTAAACCTCACATGTTTATATTTTTTTTCTTTCAATACCAATAGAATATTGTCTGTTACTATAAACTGAATTGCAGAAACCAGCTGAGGTGAAGTTTCCAAGGCAGGATCATCTATTTTTACATATAACAGGTCTGTTAAAGGCACATGTACAGGGGCCAGTTCAAAAACTGGCAACTGGGATGCAATAATTCAAACCCTTGTGGGTTAATCATTGTATAAAGTACAGTATTTCCTCCGTTTCTTGGAAAAGATTTTATTCATAAAATTTCACAGTATATACTGTATATTTTATGTTGTATAACCTTCTCAAACAAGTCAATGAATCATTTTCTATTAATCACTTAAATGCAGCTTTTCTAAACTTTTTTCACAGAACTCAGGGACTGGCCTGTAAAGGTCTTATAAAGCAAGGGTAGGGGGTTGTTGGAACTAGGTTTGCCTTGAATGGCTGTGAACTTATATGGAGCAGAGCTTGGAAAAATTACTTTAGAGACTGCAATTCGCAGAATCCTCCAACAAACAGATCATGATGGCTAGGAGACTCGAATTGTTGTATTTTCAAAAAAGTTGCTTTTTAAAGCTCTGGTACTGAGAGAGATCGAGGCAGCAAGATCTATCTTTGAAGTACAGTATGTCCCCCATATTCATGTGACCAATATATGCAATTTCATTTACCCACACCAAGATGTAGTCTTTATTTTTTCCAAAAGTTGTTGATTTTCATGTTTTTATCAGTTATGCACTAGGTTTGGACAGCAAACAATGGCTACAAAGTCTTCTTTCTCTTAGATTTTAAAGTTTTGTCCAGTTTCAGGGCCTCCTCTCCAAGCTGCATGCTCGTCTGCCTACGTCACTCATCTCACTGAAAAAATATAGCATTCGCTATTATCCATTTTTTTCATTATCCATGATAAGTATGGGAAGGTATGCCCCGTGGATATGGGGGATATTCTGTCCTACAAAGAAGAAGGTGCAAATTTATTTCCCAATATACAATAGCTGGAGGTCTATGGCTAAGATGTGTATTCTTTATGTTGCTGAATATAACTGATATAAACTACACACTACTTTCATGAATGTGAAGGATGCCAGCCCCAAATAGATGGGTCCACTTTACTAACACTATATTTACTGTCCAACTTTTTAAAAACGGAATTATATATCTGATAGTCATTCTATATTGGTTTAGATCTAAAAGTGCTAACTACATTGGGAAAAGAACCTTTGGATTCAATTTTTGGATTTGGATACTTAGAAATGATAAAAATTGGAAACTAAACTATTAGGCCATTCTACTTTCCTATGTGATCTATATTCTTCAGTGTTTTAAGTTAGGGTTTTGTTGTTGTTTTTGTTGTTTGTTTGTTGTTGTTTGTTTGTTTTTGGACAATGAGAAAACTTATTTTGAATATGACACAATACTGGAATTCTCTGGGCTCAGCAAATAAAAACTCTCTGAGGTCACAAAGTTCCTATCTCAGAGGCTTCTTAGATACAGTCTTGTTTCTTAGGATAGTGTAGCTTTTGCCAGTAAGAATCCTCAAGCCATGGGAGATTAATACATCTCATTTGATAGGCCTCACAGCTCAACTAAACAGATGGGGCAAGATGATTTTGTAGAGAATCAACCACCAAATCCAAAGCCTTCCCAGCTCACTATGACCAGGACAGAAGGTACTGGCCAGGAAGCAACCTCTTCATCTCTCTCCCCACCCCTCCTTTATTCTTTCTCTTCCGGTACAGTCAATGGTCCAGGGCTACCATGAATCTGGACTGCTGCAGTTTAGGACCTTTTGAGGTATGTGTGTGTATGTATCCAGGGAATAAGTATACTTAGGGTGTTCAGATCCATCACCTGGCTTCTTATTTTTGGAGCCAGCTGCCTCAGACTGCTAAATCTACAAGAGTAACACTGGCAGCCCTTGACACATCAAGGAGACTTCTGCTTGCAAAGGGAGGCTCACAACATTCACTGGTCTCTCATTTTCTTTCACTGGAGGCTTTGAATGGCTTCCTTTAGCAGCGTTCAAGTGTTCTCCACAGACAACAAACATCTGTTTTCCTCATTCTTGCTCAATTAAAGTCAGTAGAATAGATACCACAGTGGCTCAATATTTCCCCCAGCTTTGTGGTTCCTAACCTTGGATTCCTTGATGTTATTGGACTTCAGCTTTCAGAATCCCTCCTGTGTCCACTGGTCATACGGGCTAGGTTTTCTGGGAGTTGTAGTCTAACAATATCTGGGAAACCAAGTTTAGGAACCACTGATCTAAGAGGTCTGTGAAAGGCCTACCTTAGGATCACAGAGGAAATTCTTGCTACTCTTATGTCCTAAAGATACAGACTCTGATCCTGGATGTTCCACAGAATCTTTATATGAAAGCTAGCAGTTCTTCATACTCATGTATTTGTCCATTTATTCTACACTCAGTTATTCATTAGGTGTTAGGCTTAGCAAATGCTCAGTGTTGCATCCTTTGTACGAGCAACCTACATGAACCTTATATTCCTTTTTCCCTCAGCTATTATCCCTCCCTTACAGTGGGCAAAGAGTGTTCACTGACAAATGCTGGCAACTGTGTCTTGCCCTTTGTTCTTTCCCTACAACTGAAAAGAATTAAGAGCTCAGTAATAATCAGGAGAAGGAAGTTGCCTGTCTTTTGAGTCTCAGCTGCTTGAGGGCAGGCAGCTAATCCTCTGCCTTCCCCCAGGAGAGAGGTGGCAGGAGCGTCAGTGCCCGAGCCTGCTTCAGCAGAGGTCACATTTATAGAAACTGACAGCCGTGCCCTGGTCCTCCTTCATCAGAGCTCAGGATTGTCCTTTATCTGTACTCAGACGCTCAAACACACACAGAGAGAAAGCAGGTTAGATCTGAGGGGCAGGCACTGAGGGGAACACCTTAGTCCACTGTGTTTCTCTTCCCTCTAAATTTCTGCCACCTATGGTAGGGAAAGTGGGAAGTGGAAATATAAAGTGAAAGCTCCCTGGTCTTTCATGTTTGTTGCTGGGTTGCAGGGAGAAGAGGCCTGCAAGGAGGAAAAAGTATAAAATCTGTCAAGGGCTGATTGTAAATGCCAGAGTTCTTTTTCAGCTTCCTTCCACTGCATCATAAAGAGTGATTTTACAGTACAACTAACTACAACATCAAACAATCCCACCCCATCTGTCCTTGTGACATTGTCCATTAGTTCCTTCACAGGGGTGTGTGTGTGTGTGTGTGAGAGAGAGAGAGAGAGAGAGAGAGAGAAGTATTTAATCTAAGTGCCCAGAGGTCTTCTGGTTTAGAATTTTCCACTCTTGCTTAACGATTCTTGAATAATATCCCCACAATGTACTGTACAATCTCAACAAAAGAAATGGAAGTGGGAGCCCCACATTTTCAGAGTTCTGTCAACTTTTCCAACATATTTTGGAGGACCAAAATGAAAGTGGCAATCTAGGAAATACATGGAGATACTGCTCTTAAATGCACTACAGAAATTAAAATCACTAATCTCACATTTTGAAAATAAGAAACCATATGGGCTTAGGGATATTACATTTCTCATAAAATATTGGTAATGCATGTTGATGAGTACAGATATTCAAAAAGGACCCTAATTGGAATAGGATTAAAATTGAACCAAAAACAAATAGCCATTATACTGAAAAAAATAGAACCACTAAATTCAGCTGAGAGCAATGAAGTGGCAATAGATTATGGTGCTATGGCATTGTTAGCATTGTTGTTTTCTAAAAGATGATGCCTGTCCACTCTCAAGTTCACATTTTCAGTGGAGAACAAATTTAGTTCTACAGTTTTTTTCACAAAGGATACTAACACTGCTTTTTGTTTCCCCACAACTTTAAGAGGGCCATACACTGAAATTGCCTCCATTTTTACTATTACAAATGACAGTAATTATGAATTTTAGAGAAAATAAATAAGAATGGCTCTTTGCTGAAGAACATTCAAAAGTAAGAGTAAATGATGTTCTTTGTACCAGTTCTGAAGGCTTTTCTCTCTGACCTTTAACCCTCCAATCATTATGCCCCAAACTTACCATCTTCAGTCTCAGGTTCTTTCACCACTAGTTTCTCATTTTCTGATTCCTGATCTTCTTCCTGAAACAGAGGAATTAAACATAAAATAACATGGGCCTAAGTCATTTTGCTGTCTGAGGCAGAGCAACACATTTCTCCCTGTCCCCAGCTGCACTCACACAAGTCAAGTTACGCAGCATCCAAGGTCACTCAATTTATTTTGGCATGAAATAGAAAATCCTATATACATCTTTTCCCACCCTCGGCCATAAAAACAACAAATTCAGTAGGTAACCATAAATTGCTAACATGCTGCCCCTTCACGACACTTAAAATGTGCTGACAGAGGAACCTGCCTCATCCTGTCTAATGACAGGGCTGGCCTTAACATAAAACTGCTGCAAAGCTATCAGCGGGAAGATCTTCTCCTCAACAAAGTCACAAAGGAATTATAGACATAATAACTCAGAAGCAGAATTTTAGGTGTGTCTTAGTAAAAAGCATTCCAAATGAAATGAGTCTGGAATTTATGTACACTTTCCTCAACACTGTTCTTGTAAGCAAAAGAAGTAGACACATACAATTTAAAGCATCATTAATGTATGATAGAGTCTCATTTAAAAATACCCTCAAGGCATATGTACCATTTCTTAAAACAGGAAGAAATAAATAGGAAGGACTAGGGTTAGGATTTTAAAAAAAAAACTGGATTTTTTTTGGAGTGGAAAGTGCATATCTTTTGATTCCCTGTAGTAATACATGGAAATGAAGTTTGAGGTTTTTTAATTACTTTCATCTCTAGCGTGAACACAAAACCTTCATTACCTACCATGTATATTCAATTTTAAAACAGCTTCTACCCTCCCCATGTTCACATACATGCATCCTGAGAATGAGACTCTGATTCTTTGTTGGTAGTTTGTTCTATGTACTTTAAAAGAAAGAGCAGTGACTTGACAAGAACTCTTTTTGTTCAGCAGCAGAATAACATCCTTTGCAGAAACCCTTTGACTCTGAATTTTAGGTCCCCATTACTGTAAACTTGCTCATTTTGACCCATCCTCTTCAACCATATGGGCTTAGGGATATTACATTTCTCATAAAATATTGGTAATGCATGTTGATGAGTACAGATATTCAAAAAGGACCCTAATTGGAATAGGATTAAAATTGAACCAAAAACAAATAGCTTCAACTTTGGTCATGTTCTTTGTTTTAGAAACAATTATTTTTATACAAAGCAACTCTGAGTGATCTCCCTCATCATCATATGCATATAGTAAGCTTTTGGATACTTTAGATTTGAAGAGAAGGAGTTAGTTACAAGGCAGAAGGCAATAATCCTCTAAAGGTCCCCAAAGAGCCCTCCATGTCTCATTTTTGGAAGTTTTGGAAGACTGTGACCCAAACTCATCCTGAAAAAACAAAGCAATTTAAAAAAAAAAGGCATAAAACCTCATAGCATTACAGGACTTCACACCTGATTGTCTACACTCACTTGCATCCAAAACCAGAGTTCTAAAAAGTTTCCTACAATTGATCCATGCTCAGTGACAGCACAACACTTTGCGTATAAAAGACCTCAGGTTCACTTGTCACCAAATCCACCTAATCAATGGATACTGGCAGTGAGTGGGGCTCCAGTCTGAGGTCCTATAAAGCTACTGCCATGAGGACAATATTGGGTTAGACAGACTCAATATTGGTCTCACTCCATGAGCAGCTGTGTGTTCAACACCAATTGTTTTCACTGCAAAAATTTTATTATCCACTTTTATTAAAAACTTTACTTTTAGTAATTTTAGTCATTTTAGGTATGTTCTTTTGGATATATTAAACTCAGTTTCTATTATGTATTTCATGTGTATTCTGTACTCTGTTTCAGTGTATAAAAATGTAATAGCCTATGGCTATAAACAATAACATTACAATTACATTCCAGAAATGTGAAGTTTGGAAAAACCTTAATTTTTTGAACTTTAGCTCTGAGAATCTGTGAGTCAGGATGGATTATAGGGTGGACTGGTGTTGCTGGACTACAGGTTCCAGAATCACCCGTTATTGGCCATTTTATGAGTACACGCCCAGGAACATCTAGGGAACCCACAGGGTGGAAATCCCCCCTGGGACTCCCAATAATCTTCAGAAAATGCTGTGACAATATGTCTATAACAGATTTGCCATGTGAGCTACTTACAGATTGGTTCCCAGTGTGCAATGACCATTACTGGAAAAGCTGATGCATGACAGCATCCCACCTAGTCAGAACATCAGTGCTTCATGATATATATATGTATATGGAACTGTGCATCACACACATTTGCTCCTCATACATGCATGCACATGCATGTATATGCACACTTACTTTTTTGTTAATGCTTAGGTGCCGGAATGCATAACACCACAGCAGTAAGCAGCTGCACACATTCTTTCTCTGTGGCTCTGTTGCGTCCCTGGAGAGGAGCGGAACAGCCAGTCAGATTCCAGATGGTGTGTGGGCCTGTCTCCTCTGCCCCAGCTTGTCTTATCTCCTATGTTTGATTCAGTGGGACAGGCCCTTTGCAGCTGCTACCATTTTGCTCTGTTTTTAGAAAATGGTGCACATACAAAAGGAAGAGCCACTGGAGGCTGCCAGCCTCAATTAGAGAGACAGAGTCAAGATGGAGAAGAGACAAAGGGAGCTAATACAGACATCAGGGCCACATGCCTTTCTCAAGAACATGGAACACAGAAGGGGATATGAGAGAGGGAAATGAAAAAAGGAATAAGAACTGAAAAAGCACTTTTACTGAAAGCAGAGATTTGCTCTCTAGTATCCCAGAAGCCAGATCTGCATGAATGGTGTCAACAGTGAGGAATGTGATTTGAGGATGCATCTTGCATTCTCTGGTCCCTGACTCATCCACCAGACACACGCCCTGCACTGCCACCTCCTACACACACATCTATTTTAGTCTGTGTTTCCAAAAATGGAAGCGTCATTCTTCATTCATTGCTTTCCCAGCCCATATTCGGGGCTAGAGTTGAGATGGGGAGACAGGAAGAGTGTGACCCAACAAGCTGGGTTTTCTAATGCATAATTCTAGGAAGAGTACCCGAGACAAGATGGTTTGGCCCAGCCCTCCTGCACAGTAAGGGATGCACAGGTCCAACAAGATTCTGTCTCCATACATGGGAAGTTATTAATCTGATGTTCTAGCTACAGTGCCATGTAGTTTCGTCTAACATTAAACTCTCAGGTTTTCATCCACATTCAGCCCATAAGATATTTTTTCATCTCATTGGCTGACGGATGGGAATCATGCTACCCTACAGATGTTCTTGGACTGCAGCTCCCTGGAGTCCTAGTCAGCATAGCCACTGGTGAAGAGTTGCTGAAAGTTTCATCAGGAGGGCAGTGTGATTCCCACTCCTATTTTACATCTCTGTTACTGCTCTTTTTCTGTGTGTCTGTCTGCGTATAATTGTGTGGTGAGAAAGGGAGAAAAATGTGTATAGAACTATGAGAATGTGCTGTAATACTCAGAAGTAAGTCCTGTAAAATTCAGTAGAATTTACTCCCACTAGACTAGTGTATGGCAGCAGAGGGGAACCTTTGGCCCTCCAGATGTTTCAAAAGATAGCTCTCAAAATCTCTTACCACTCGTTGTAAGCGAAAACATTCTTCTGGAATTGCAGACTAAGTGACTGGACTGTCTGCACCTTGTTAGCTTGGCAAACCTAACACAAGGTTTTCTGGGGCTGAGAGTGCTTGATGCACCCAAGATCACCCAGTGGGTTTCTATGGCTAAGTAGGGAACTGAACCTTGGTTTTCAGGTTGTAGTCTAGTGCTTAAACCACTACATCATGCTGTGTAGCTCTCTACGTCAGATTAATTTCTACTGTATGAAAACTATTCTTTCTGCTCCCATTTTGAGTGCCTCCTGACTGTAATGCTTTATGAATAAATAACAGCATCCATAAATAAATGAACCATCTGGGGTCAAGTTCTCCAATTTTCATGCTGTAAAATATTACACTCCAACTACGTACGTGGAAAGGTAGTACTAATAGACCAAAAGTAGGGAGGGCCAGAGGGCTGCATGCAACAACTGCAAAACAGATGTGGATGTTTTACCTAATTGACTGATTCTGTAAAAAGAGTATTAATCTGCTGCTGTACCTCATGCAGCTTTTTTGCCAAGCAGGATAAAGACAAAGCCCTTGGCTCTACTGCTGATGCTGCAGGTTTTAAAAGCAGAAGCCCTACATGTCCTCCCAAGTTTATTTCTTAAAAATAAAAAAATAAAATCGGTGAGATGATACAGCAAAGATAGACACTCCCCATCAGTCTTTTGTCCAGCTCTTATATATAGCTACTATTTGCTGAAAAAGAGAGGATAAAGAGAAATTCTTGTTGGAGCAGTTGTTACCAGCTTGGATTCATTCCAGCCATTATTTGTGGTGTTCAGACAATTCTGTTTAAGGTGTGTTCTGTTCTGGAACTGGGCGTAGTTGCATGCCCCTCCAAGAGGCGCCGAACACCGATACATGTTTCTGCTATAGCCAAGTTTTACTGGTAGTAGATGACACAGCACATGGTACAAAGCATAGGAGCATTCCAGCCCTTTCACTGATGGGATCAACCATCCCTTGACAGCCAGTGATAGAACCTGCCCCTAGGCAACCCACTTTACCCAGTCTGTCTCCAGTTGGTGGTCAAATTCCCCATTGCTGCCTATATGAGGCCACTGAATTGGGGTGCATCCTCTCCAGGGCAAGACCAATGGGAGATGGAATCCCAAGGGTTTTATATAGTGTAAAACAAAGGAAATAAAAATGTGCAAGCCTGACCCATCTTCCCCACCTCAGAGCCAAGAGAACTAGGCAAGCAAGTTAGCAAGAGAGAAAAATTTACTCTGCGCATCTGTTCTCAGCCTTCATATCTTTTCCTGCTACACACATGGTCATGAATACAAATTAATCTTTGCTGTATAGTGACAGCAGAAAATGTTTGGCCATGATGCCAACAAGGACTCTAATGCCCCTCCACCTGTTGGCAGAAGCCCAACTGGCTACAAGCTGCTCATTTGCCTTTCATTCTGCTGAAAATCCTTCCATTCAGTTAAAGAGATGTTGGCTCTATAAGCATCCGTCTTTGAGGCTAATAGGAACAACCATGAACGCCTTGTGCATCCCACTAACCTGAGAGGCTCGATTGGTGAGTACATGTGACATAACTGACTCTTGAAGAGCGGCTTGACTGCAGAAATGCCTCTCAAGGGAAGTCAGGCTAGCTCCATCCTTACTAGGAATATAGTGGGCAGCCAAAATTGTTATTATTCCATATGGCCATTTGTTTTTCAAATTGGTTTTAAAACTAGTTTTTAAGGTTATTCTTAATCTGTTTCCAAAGCAAGGGCAGTAAAGGCCTCCAGGTCCAAAGGCTGCACCTTCCCCTGTATCCCTCTGGACACATTTAAAAAAAAATCCTGAAAAATGTCACTTGTGCCCTTTACAAGACCCACGTGCAGTTTCGCTAAATTTCAGTGGGATTTAGGCCAAGGTGTTTTTTGCTCCTCAAACCAGAAGCAAACATAAGTAACTCCCAGTTTTGAAAAAGCTCCCTCTCTACTTTAAGAAAAAAAAAGGTAAATGAAACTATTCTTCTGTACCCTAGACAATGCTGGGGGCGCCATTTCCAGTGAAAAATGTTTGTATGTGTTTTAATGAACAATAATATTTGGTACATGATATTTGAGAGTCAGCATGGTACAGTGGTTTGAGCTTTGGACTAAGTATCTAGAGACTTGGGTTTATATTGTTGCTTAGCTATGGAAACCCAATGGGTGACCTTGGGCAAGTCACATTCTCTCAGCCTCATAGGAAGGAAAAGGTAAACCCCTTCTGAATAAATCTTGTCAAGAAAAACCCATGACAGGTTCATCTTGGGTTCACCATAAGTTAGAAACAACTTGAAGGCACAGAACAACAACAACAAATGTATGTGTAAATTTTAAACACATGAAAACAATTTACATAAATAATAGTTTGTGTATAAACAAATAATGAAGTCTGCTTTCATTGGTAGGACATCACTGACTTCCTTACTATATTTATGTAGGACTGTGAACCAGGGAAAGGTCTCCTCTGGCACAATCCTATGAATTCTATGACTCAGGTTAAGGCCATTGTGTTCCGTGGGATTTATACCAGGGTAAATATATGGAGAATTGCTGCCTTCACCAATATGCAATGCTTACCATTTAAGTAACTAACCAATTAAATGTATCAGAGATTATGTAAGATATTGTTACTTCAGTAAGGATCTTAAAGGATGGTGCCAGTTTTTGTTAAGTACAAAATTACTCAATTAAAAGACAAAATAAACATAAGATTTCATTCAATGCTTACAGAAAGGACCATCTGTCTTTGTTATGTTCATCTAATCTGTAAAGTAAGCAGTTTCCTGACCTTCTTACACTTGCTGGTTTTTGAGAAAACAAAACCCAAGCCTTTTCTTGTGCTCAGCTGGTGTTCCTTGGCCATGATTTTAAACACATTCGTCCATAAATTTCAGCTGTTCAAAAGTTATGCAGTGCAGAAGATTTCCCCCGCCACACACAAGGTAGTTATAGAATACAAAACATTTCTGTTTCTGTTCCACATTCCTTTCGTCCTGAATATTTGCTAGATACATTAATGTGCCACAGTGTCAGCTGTTACACTAGGCAGAACAAGGTAGCTGTCTCAGACGGCAGAT
Source organism: Ctenosaura bakeri (assembly GCA_948474755.1). Lineage (NCBI taxonomy): Eukaryota > Metazoa > Chordata > Lepidosauria > Squamata > Iguanidae > Ctenosaura > Ctenosaura bakeri. The sequence goes on along the minus strand of CAOLHI010005040.1, from coordinate 25,509 downwards.
ACTGGAAGGGTTTATATAGCTGTGTACCTATACAAAGGGCAAAATAAGGGCATTGCTTCCCCCAAACAAATCTACCACCCCAGTGAATTTTCCCTTTAGCTTCCAAATTTCTAGCATTGTAGAGAATGAGATACTGAAAATAATTTGCACCCATAACTCTTATACTTAGTGTGTTCACATTCTCTCAGAAACCCTGCCTGTCCTTTTTCTATGCCTGCCTAAACTCTATTTCTAAATGTTCAAATAAAATTTTAAGTTACTTTTGGGGACTAAGGAAAATTTCATCTGGGAGAGCAGAACTACTGTGGGGGCAATTCCCTTATTTCTCACTAGACTGTAGCTGCAACCCAGGGTGCATAGCAGTGGCAAATGTGTCAAAGGGCAGAACTGTGTGCAACATTCATGCTGTTTTGTGCCCTCTAAGGTACCCTGTGTGCCCACAGGTACAGTAGACAATGCTGTCCCATCACCAGTGTCTCAGAAAGACTCCACTGACAATCCATCTGCAACAGACAAGGGTAGAAACACTCTCTCCTAGAGAGTTTGGACAAGTTATCTTTTGGGGCAGCAACTTCCATATTCTGTGAATTGTAGTCCAATAGTCCCAACTTTTTTAGTTCTGAACTTAGGCAGCAAAAGGTCTTGGTATCATCACAACATGTGACAAGTGTGGCAAGTCTTCCCAGGAAAAGGAAGCAAAAGTATGGGGGTGAATCTTCTCATGCCAACCTTGCTTCTCTTTCCTCTGTCATGAGCAGACTGTGGCCCTCATGCCTAGCCTGCAGTTTGCCAACATCATGGCTGTTCCACCAGTGCCCTGTTGCTTTTGGGGAGCACACACTAAGATGCCTCACTCCTATTTAGTTCTGAAAAAAAAAAAAAAGCTTGTATCATGCAGAGACCTTGGTCGGACTGCCAAGCCTTTTGCAAGGATCCTTGATGGCTGATCCCATAGTGGGCAAAGCAAGAGGACAGAAATGCCATCAGAGGAAGTGGAGGGGGGGGGCTTGACCCACTTGGCAAGCAGCCTGCAAAGGAGCAGCCACCTCACAGTCTCTTCAGATCAGAGGCCACTGTGGTGCCCCTGGGCTTCTGCTCTCCCAGTATGTGCTGACTGGGGCTTTGATAGTGACATGGCTACCACAGATGGCAAGAATGCTCTCCTTGAGGAAAAGGGGCAAAGGAGAGCTTCCTGCCTGAAGGGGGAAAGATCTGAGAGCATCTGGAAGTTTCTTACATGTAAAAGCAGTTTGAACAGCTGCTATACCAAAGATCTCTTGACTGAAGGCTTAATGAAGAGGCCTCTTTGCCCAGCTGCTGCCTGAGATACCAAGTCAGCAGAGACTGGAGCCAAAAAGTGTCTGAATCACTTTGTCTTCTCTAACTGTACCATTCTCATGTCCTCAGTGTATTTCTCCCAAAGTGGTGCTTTGCACCCATAGATTTCCTCACAACAGACTCTTTGTGCTTGTCATATATCCTTGTAGTTTGTAAACTTCTCTTCTGAGGCTGCACAGCTGGTTAAGTCAAGGAACAGATTTTAAAACAAACAACAAGCAAACACTCAATAGCCAAAACAAGTAAGAGATCCAATGCTCAGCAATGTCTTCTGCTTTAATCCTCAGGAAGGACTGCCTTGCAAAATACAGCTTCTGTCATCCATAATCTACTATGCTTGGGTTTGGAAAAGCAATTAGTAAATTCAAATGAGATATTCAGCATGATGTAGTGGTTTGAGCATTGGACTATGACCCTGGAGACCAGAGTGTGACCCTCTGCTCAGCCATGAAACCCACTGGATGACCTTGGGTACATCACACATTCTCACAGCCCCAGAAAACCCCGCGATAGGTTTGCCTGAGGGTTGCCTTAAGTTGGAAATGACTTGAAGGCACACAGCAACAACAGACCAAATGGAATCAAGAAATAAAAGTGCATTGTGCAATGAGAAAACAGGAATCTGCATTTGATATCCAGCCACTGTTGAGGCACTGATGAGAGAGTTACACTGGAGGCCAAGAGATCCTCATTCAACTCTCCAATAAGCCGTGAAACTCAATGTGTGACCTTGGGCCAAGAACATTCTCTCAATTGACCCCATAGGGTTGCTAGTGGGGATAAAGTGGGTCAGAAGGGAGTCATGTGTGCTGCCTTGACCTTGCAGAAAGGTAAAAGTGGAATATTTGTTGTTGTGTGTCTTTAAGTCATTTCTGACTTACAACGCCCTAAGGTGGATAGAAATGTAACTAATAAATTAAATAATATTGTCAGTATAGTGGTAGTGACTTTTTTTTTATTCCTTATGAGACTTTCTGCATGCAGAACCTGTGTTCTACCAGCACAGATCTCTGCTCAGTAAGATGGTAGGAGAGAGAAATAAGTCCTGGTACTAAAATTGTGGGACACTGACATAAAGAAGTTGAAGGAAATGGGATCGTGACATGCTCCATTTGTCATTCTGTAAAACAGACATTCACTTATCAATCATGGTACATAACTAACAGGGAGTTTTAGAACCAGCCAGACTGGGCAATGGGTGTAGCCACTATCTGCACTGCCAACTGTAGGGTGAGGCCCCACTGAAAAGGCTGGGAATGGATGAAAGCAAAGTACTGAGATAAGAACTTTTTATACTCAGTGTGGCCCACCCAAAACAATCTTTTGTTTCTAAATTTGGAAGCATGAAATTCTGATGTATGAGTCCCCAAATACATGCCAGCACAACAACAGCAGCTCCACTGTGGGATTTCTCACTATGCTTAGCACCATGACTGAGCCCAGCTTCCATCGGCTTGTGATTTTTTCTGGTTACTCTTCTGTAACGAGTCACAGAGGTATGGCTACAGATCAGCCAAACTGGACCTCTATGAGCAGCTTCATGTCATGACTTTTCATAAACTTAAGGCAAACCTATTACAGGGTGTTCTGGGGCTGAGAGTGTGTGATGTGCCCAAAGTAACCCAACAGGGTTTCTATGGCTGTGTAGGGAATCAAACCCGGATCTCCAGGATTGTAGTCTAATGCTCAAATCACTAAGCCATGATTCCATGGCTTAATGATTTGAGCATTAGACTACAATCCTGGATTGTAGCTACATTAGACTACAATCCTGGATTGTAGCTATCCTTAAATTTCATGAGACACACATTAATGTCTTATAGGAAGGGCACTTCTTGGTGAGAGTACCACCAGCCAAGACTCATTCTTGTCTGGACACTTTCAGATGTTGGCAATTATACTATAGGAAAAAGATAAGAGAAGAAAGGGTAGACATAACATTTCATCCTATCTCACTTATGGAGTATGTCAGTTTGCAGCCTCCTCTAAAGTCAGACTGTAACCTTTGCTAATGTTCTAAGGAGTTTTCCCCTCTGCACACAGAGACTCACATGATCAATTTAGCTTATTTCCTATAGGACCCACACCTTGCTCCCAAATATTAGCATCCATCTAGCACAGGGATTGGAAAGATCTAGCCCTCCAGATGTTGTTGAATGGCAATTCCCAGCATTCTTAGCTGTGGTAGGTAGGACTGATGGGAAATCCAGTTCAACATCTGGAGGGCTATAAGCTGCCACCCTGATCAAGTGGTAACAGTGTTCCTTGGAGGAGAGAAGAAGTAGTAAATCCCATCAGCCCTGCCAGATGCATACTTGTTGTTACTGGTGCAGATGCTGATGACTTTTAAACATGAAACTATGATTCCAAGTTTATTTTTTTTATTTAATTTTTATTCAATACAAGGGAATTATCCACAATACTATAATTTAACTTGTACATCATTTATACATAAAGTCCTCTATTTGTTCTTTCCATACATTGTTATTCTAACATTTCTTATTGTTTCATATATTCCATCCCTCTTTTTCTCTCCCTCCCTGACTCCCGTTCCCTCCCCCAACTTCCCTCCCCTCCTGCTCCCCTTCTCTTTATTAAACTATTCCCCTCCCTCTCAGTCTTCCCCTTCCCTCACTCCCCCTTTTTCCTATCCTTATTCCTTGCTTTCTCCACTCCAAACTCTTTATTTTCTTTCTTTTACTAAACCTCCTTCCTGCGAAATCTCTTTTTATTATTGTATATATATATATATCTTTATTTTTTTATTTTTCTCCTTCTTCCCACTATATTCCCTCCTTACTGTAGATGTTACCCTTAACATTTCTTCTATTCTTTACCTCTTCATCTCTTCTTCACCCATCTTATTATTTCTTCCCACTGCTTTTCGAAACAATTCCAAGTTTAGAGAGGCTGAAAGAGGAATCTGTGTCATCTCTCTATCCCAAGGAGGAAGAAGGGTGTGAAGGGAATGCAAGCACCCAGCTCTGAGGAAGAGAGTTTAAGTGGAAAACCACAGCTTGGAAAATAACTCTTGGCTTTAGTGCCCAACTGTGTAACATGTTGCCATTTATGGCTCTGCTTTCTGACCCAAGCCTGATGCAAGCGACTGCAAAAGGAAAGGGGAAAGAACAAAGTCTGGAATAAAGGATGCATTCCCTGAGCGTGGCCAGTAAGACGGTTACATCATGCCCTCTTCCCTCCCCCTGCCTCAGGCCTGCATCTAGAGCTCTTCGTCACTGTATTGAGAAAGCAGCTGCTGAAACAAACATCTTCCCAGACCCACTGGAACATGAGATGAAGTCTCTTCTTATCTTGGAGTCACAAGACACAGGGCAGTTAACTATGCACAATAATGTGGTGGGAATGTTTTAATGGCGATTGTATTGCTGGCATCGGTTGTCTCCCTATTTCAAAGCTGAGTTTCTCCCATAGAAGTAAGATGCAAGCTTATTTAGCAGTTACATGAGAAGGCTGCTGGAATGATTTTTAAGAAGTCCTATATGGCTCACCTCCAGGTTTTCTGAAGGACCATGAGCCTGCCTTGTGTTTTGAGATCTTCTAGGGAGGCTCTTCTCCTTTCCCGCCACCATCACAGGTATTGTTTGGCAGCAACAGAGGAGATGGCCTTCTTGTTGGCTCTTCCCAGGCTCTGAAACTTTCTCCATAGAGAGGTTAGAATGATTCCCTCCTGTCAAAGACAGTTGTGTTTCAGCAAGCCTTTGAAAACTAATTGCACAGGAGGAAGGAGCCTTTCTCATGTGCTGTATTGTCTGTTATTTGTTGTTTTTCTTTTAATTGCTTATGCTTTTGACTGCTTTTTGTTCTATTGATAGTTTTATATTTTTAACTCTGGTATGATCATGCAGGAAGATGAAATAGGAATTACAGAACCAGGGGTACAGGACCCCAGTGAAAGTAAAAACATTGCAAATATCCCCCTCCAAAAAAATCTGCATGCCACATCAATTAAAATCTCTGTGTGTATGTCTTTGGCATTGTGGGGACAATGGGCACCCAGGGCCCAAGGAAAGGAGAGGGAAAAGAGGTGGATTGGCATGGTGGGCCTACACTTCCTCTCTCTCACCTGTCTCCTTCCTTGGGTGTGTGAGGGGCATTGAGAGACGGTTTGTGGTTTGCTCTGAGAAATCAGAGCAAGAACCATCCTTAGCTGGTCAGGCAGCTACTGGCAGAGGAGGAGGAGGAGGAGGAGGATCAGGAGGAAGAGGACCAGAGGCAGGTTTTTAAACTGCTGTGCAGCCTGATTGGAGAAGCCAAAAGGGAAGATTCCTCTAGGAAAGAAGTACTTGAGGTAGGGGGGCAAGAATAGGGCAAACTGGCATATAATTAAATCTGTGAAAGCTAAATTTGTGAATGTCAAGGACCAATTATAAACAGGAGCGGGAATCTGGTTAAATGCATTTTTCTCATCCTTTGCATGCCAGACTGAGCCATATGTATCCCATGTGTCTCTGAACACGAATGAAACACACACACTATTTGCACTTGATTAATAACCTTGTCCTATACCAAGGGACTCGTCTACCAATGCAGGCCTGGATCCTTTAAGAAGCCACAATCTCTCAGAAGAGGGGTTGAGGCCAAACACATTTTACCCCAAGACCTTTGTGGGGGATTTTTGCTGATGTTTGTTTTATATCTTATTGGTATGAGTCTTAGAATGGTTTTTAGTACCTGCTGCTGAGTTTTGTTGCTTTATTGTTATGATAGTTGTTTCAAGATGTAGTTTTTAATTATTCCCTGCTCTGGAAACCCTGGGTTGAAGAATGAGTCATATAGCCTAATGAGATAGATACATGTATAGATACATGTATAGCATCAGCTGCTATAAAGTCAATGCTAGTGTGGTAGCCTTATTGTTTGGCTTCTGGATGTCTCAGTTTTACACCATCTTGTGCATCCTTCCTGCTGGCAACCCCTCTGATCTGGTGTAGGAAGGACTGGACTTTTCTGAAGCTGAGTTCAGATTTCTGCATCATGGATAATTGGGAAAGCTTTCTCTCTTCTCAGTCTTAACACTTAATCTGTCAAATTGGGATAAACAATAACATATTTTTATATTTTTGATGCAGTCTAGGGTTTTGAATTTAGGAATAGTTCTCATTTTATTTTTGGGGATCATAGACTCCATCAAGGATCTGATGGAGTCTATGGAGCCCCCTCCTCAAAATAAAGAACTGAAAGACAATTTCCAAAGTGACAGGAAGGAAATAAAACGGGGGAAGACTCTCATGGTGAGGCAGTTCATAGAATCCCTAAAGTCCATCTGTGGACCCACTGTGGACCACCAGAATAAGATCCATCAGACTAGTGTTTATTTCTCTTGCACATAAATCAGGCATTAGTTGTAGGTCTTGTTGTAATGATACAATTCACAGAGATCAGCATGGGATTGCTGATAGACTAGGACCCAATTTCAGAAGAAATGTGTCCCCTTTTTATAATTGCAACCCTGCAGACTACACACACACACACAGATCTTTGCAGTCAAGACAACAACTCAAGGGAATACTGTTCTCTAGGAGCCAGTCACTTTTAACTGCATCAAGGTGCCAGCATCCCCAGGTGGACAATTAAAGCCAACCCTAGATAAATTCTTTATTACCAAGCAAGCAGCTACTCTGATTTGCTTTTTATTCCCTTTCTATATTTGTCCCAGCCCTGTATGCAGTAATAAAGGGTTCCCCATCTCACTCCGCCCTTCCCCTTGGAAGGCTTTGAAAGGGACTGTTTTCAGCAAAATTAGCTCATTAATACCAGACCTCCCACTGCCATGCCTGATGATATACGATGTTATTTAGCTCAGGCATTCAGCTGAGGCTAGAAACCATAGCAATGGTAATAGGACAGAATCCAAAACAAACTATCTTATACTTTCCTATTGTGGGCAGATATACAATGCAACCTTGGGCACATCATTATTGATTTTCTTTGCTTTTATTATTTGCAAATAGGAAAGATGCTTCTCTCAACTCCCAATGATATGAATATCCAGTTTCCCCAAATAAAAACTATTCATTTGTTCCTTCCTTCTTAAAGATAAAATTCTGGTTGCATCTGCTTTTCTTACACAGCATTTATGTTAGCAGCTTGACAAACATTTTTTTTAAATCATCTCTTTAGCAGACTCTCAGTTTTCCTAGTTGAAGTACTGCACAGTCCATGTTCTGGGCAATTTCACACTATTAAAAACATCCCTATTTTGCATTAGGAAGATTATCTCAAGATATGGAATACTGGGAGTTGGGCAGCAATTTCACAATGCAAAGTCAGAACACAGCCACTCTCTCCTCTACCTCCCATGGAAAGGATGCACATGTTAAGAACTGCCTTTCTAACATGATTTCTTCTAAATCCAGGCTAAACCCTATTGTTGGTTCTGATTGTAACAGACCTATTCAATCAATGTGATGCACCTATATGTTGACTCACCATTCAACAACTGAAAGAATAGGTGTACTCTAGCTGGAACTAACCAATAGGATGCCAGCCCTAGATTGTTTTTGTTTTTGTTTTCTTGCAAAGAACTGATTTGGGGGGAGGCTAGTGAGACAATGACATAACTGGTCTAAAGGACAAAAAAACCAAGGTGTTTGAAGAACATTGGCCTTAAAAAAAAGAGAGAGGGAAGATCAGTGTGTGTGCCAGAGGTTTCCCAATGTCAATACCTTAATGTCAAAACCTTAAGAAAGGCATTGTATCTCAGCTCAACCACACAAAAGGAATTTTTAAAAATCAAGATAACGTAGGATTCACTGATGTACACTGCCTTGAGCTGGACACCAGAGTCTGTTGCAGAGACACCTGACATTGCTGGCTTGCTGAAGCTAAACAAATTACTAATGTGAGGGCAAATTACAAATTACTAATGTGATAACTAACAATGCTTACCTCCATTTGTTACTTGTCTGACTACAAAAACAAAAACACATTGTAAACAGAAGCATTATTGTCAACTACCTTGAGTGACTGTCTTTGTTTCATCCCAACTTGATTCACAGGGTTTGTAATGAAATTCAATTGTGGTATGGATACACATTGCAATTATAAAGTTCCAGAGTTATAAGTGGGACTTCAAGGTCAGTCCAAACCATTTCTCAGTCTTTTGTCTACAGTGCTCCTAACAAACAGATGTCCAGTCACTGCTTAATTTTTCCCAGTGAAAGACAGCTCAACGACCCACAAGGCACCCATTGCATAAAAGCTCTTACTATTAAGACATTGCTCCTAAGGTTTAGCTGAAAATTTGCTCTCTTGCAATTTCTATCTATTAGTTCTAGTCAAGCCTTCTGAAGCAGCAAAAACCAACTTGTCTTCTACATCAGTGCTTTGCAGGCTATCTGATGTGGGAGACTGGCATTTTTTTTTCTAATATGCCAGGGACCAGCACCATATTTGTGCCCATTGGCTACAACTGTTTGTTTCCTGGAAACTCAACGGGGACCCACAGTCAACACCTTGAACACTGGCATCAGTTCAGGAACCAGCACTTGGAGTAAAGTTGTTCTACACAACCCTCTTGATATTTCAAGGTGGCAACTGTACTGATTGTTATTGTGATAGCTCAGCAGCAAAGAAACATGAATAATAAAATCTGCTAGGATTACCAGCAAACAAATCAAATTCGATAGGGATCTGTCATTTTCCCTCCATAGATCTGATGGAAGAAAAAAACTACAAGAACAGGTTGCAGCTTAATTCAGATTGGACAGCAAGGAAAAGGTTCAGAAATTAGTTCTGGAGCTACTGGAAGACCAGCCTAATGGTATAGAAACAGAACAATGTCCTACATGAGTGATGTGCACACCCACCCTCAATGGTGTCCCTGGCAGGGAGACATAAACGCCTGGATGATCATAATGTAAGACACAAGATGGAAGAGAGCTACCCAATGTTAAGTATTGCCACAGCTGAAGTGATGAATCAGACACGCCAAAAGAAATCAAAACTGTCAAATCAGTTCAGGGGAATCTTTGGCTCTCCAGACATCTTGGGCTTCAGCTCCCAGAAACACTAACCCACTGTAGCTAATGGTGAAGGACTGTGGGAGTTGTCATACAAAACATCTGGATTCCTGCTGTCAAGCAAAGGGGGAAATCATTTAATTCTCCAGATGCTGTTGGACTGCCAGTCCTAGCAGCCCTTGCCAGCATAGATTATGGCCATGAATGGTAAGAGATGCAACCCATCCAGATCCGTTAGGCCTTGTGATTCCCAGCCCCTGCTCTAAACGAATACAGGTTTGGCTTGTTATGCTGAATAGCTTCTTTAGGAGATGCCCATGGGAAGATAATGCTTGTGTTTCTCATTAATATCACATACCAGACAGAAAAGGAAATCAAACACTATCATACAGAACATATTTGCTGAGTTCCCATCCCCTAAAATAGAACTGACAGTAGCCTATTAGGGCCCCTCAAATTGGGCTCAAGCACAGCAGGTGGTATCTGTCAAGCAGCTCTAACAAAAGAGAGCAATTACATGAGCTTGCACATGTGCACTGAGTTCAAAACCATGATTTGGAAGGGTGTCTTTGCCTGCAGTAGGAGATTTCAGTGTGGGTGGGTGGTTGTTTCTCCATCATCCTTCAGAGGTATTCAAGAGCCCAGAAAAGCAAATCAGTGTGAAAAAGAGGAAAAAAAAAAAAAAGCAAGGCCAAGCTGATCAGTACCCTCCAGTAGTCATAAAAATGAAAATCTTTGGTGTGAATCTCACCTAGTATTGGTAAAATGCATACTGTAATGCTTTTCTTCTTAGAAAAGACTCCTTTCAATTTAAGATACTGAATGGGTTGTTTAAATGTGTGTTCTCTGAATACTGTCAGTCGTCTGTAAGCCTAAACTGGGGTCTATATAATTTAGCTAGATTGTGCATTTGAATACGCATGCAGTATTTATATAGTTCTTAACTGACCTACTCCTTTCAGTTCATTTATTTGATATCCTTGTTCTTTCTTCCTCTCTCCTCTCATCCCGTCCCTGTTTTCCACAAGAGCTGATCCATGCAAAGCTTTATGCCAAAGAATAATCTTCGTTATCTCCTCCTGACTAGAATACAAGATCAGACCTCTTCCCCTTTATGTATAGCTCAGTGTGGCTATTGTATTCTGAAATTAAAAAAAAATAAGCCCCTTTTCCATATCAAGGATATTCTCTCCTCCAACATTAGGAAATATTTGCCAGCTCTATTACTCAAAACTTTGGTCCCCCTAGTCCCCCCCCCAAAGGCTCCTATAGAGCAGCTGGCTTAACATCCATCCCATGCCTGTTAATCAGGACCTTGTCTGCTTGAAAAACAGGGCATGGGTTAGGAGGCAGCTGACTCGGCAGGGGGAAGTGTCAGTTTACTGACTGAATAAGACTGCTGTTGTCTGGCACAATCCATTTTCCACATGGCTGTGCCTGTCAGAGGTGGCCCCTCCTCCTAAGAACTAAGGCTGCCGCACTGTGATCTTAACATCTTTGCTTGCTTGGTGACAGGCATCAGGTTCCAAATTCTTCTTAGAACAAACCAAAACAAACTTCCAGCAGTGAGGCAGAAAGGGTCTACGGGCTGATTCTTCATGTACCACACGTACATGTGACTTGATGACAGATGAACATGTGAACTACCTCCAATGAAATATACTCAACTTGGAAAAGGTGGTTTGCTTTTGGACTACAACTCCCAGAATTCCTTAGCCAGCGTGGTTGTGGAACTGTATTAATAAATCATTATACTGGAGCTACAAAAGTCATTTCACATGTACAAGTCATTGCTGGATGATGCTCCTCAAGCTTCACTCTCATCAGTCCTTCCATTTTCCTTCTCTTGCTAATCGCAGTTAGCACCAGTTTCCAAAGACCCTAATAAACAACAGCATAATAATCCACAATGCTTGAATGCAGAAGAGTAATAGTCTGGAGCATGAACAGGTGAAGACTGAAGCATGGACAATGGCATGAGGATGTACATGGCACGGCCAAATAAGCCACTACGTGGGACATGAAATCTTTACATCTTTTAGAAAGAAAACAAGATGAAATCAGCAGGAGAAGTAGTACTGTGGAACTGGTTTTACTATGCCTGTTTTCTTCCAAACATTTTCTGAACTATCTAAAACAGCCTTCCCCAACCTGAAACTCTCCAGATGTTTGGGCTAATTCTATCCTATCTGGACAAAGGACAAGATGGTGCTTGAATTCAATTGTTGGGGAATCTCTGGCCATGGCCCTTTGGACAGTGTTGGACAGTGATTCCAATGGCTGAGGGTCAGGGATGATAAGACACCATCTTGCCCTTTGCCTCAGGCAGCATACTTAGTCTATATTACTTTATGATTAGCAGTAATGTACGTAGATGTAGGACTGGGTACAGATACATAATATCATTGTTGTTGTTGATAGATGTTTTGGCTAATGGTGATATAATATCCTTTACCATCCTCTAAAGCACATCTATATGTAACACTGGAATCTTTTTCACAGGGAAATCTACATATAAATTGTCACATATACATTTATTTAACACTGAATCATCTGAAATATTAGAAAACAATCAGGGTACAGTCTGAGTTTTTGTGTTAATCAGGGCCAAGGTGAGGATTCTTCGGCCCTCCAAATGATCTGGACTACAATTTCCATAATCCCTTGCTACTAGCCATTCTTGCTGGAGCTTTAGGGAAGTCCATAACATCAAGAAGGCCAAAGATTCTGTAGACCAGGCATGCACAACATGTGGCCCGCCAAAGGATTTTGTGCGGCCCCCATCTCCACCTCTCCTGCGCTTGTTTGCCTGCCGAGCCCCACTGATGGGGGCAGCCACTCTGTGCTCGGCTCCCTGGCCCTGTCTCTCTGCTCTGGATTAGTGAAACTGGTGACATGGTGTGACAGTCCCTGGGCACAGGCCAGCCTCTTCCACACACACAGGCAAACACATTCACACACATGGTTCCCTCCACCCAGGTAATGCAGACGGGGTGAAGTGGGGACTCCTACAGAGTTGGTGGTACCCAAACTGGCTTGTCTGGCTTCTTCAGTCACTGACAGGTGTGGAAGGCTGAAGGGAGAATGGAAGTTCTCTCCTCACCACCACAGCCATGCTACACACATATACTCACACACACTATTCCTCTTCCAGTGCTGAAAGAGAGAGAACAGAATGGCTTATGGGGAGAATAAAAAGGTTCAGAGAACGTGAAGCAAAGGAGGAGGTGCTGCAGAGAAACACGGGGGTATCTGGCCCATTTGTCCGCTAAAGAGAGTGCTGCCAGAGTGGGTGAGAGGAGAACCAGCAGGAAAGGGGGAGGAGGAGGAGGAGGAAGGAGGCGAGTTGCCTTTGGTTGGTGGCACTGCAGGGCGGCCTGTCTGCATCCCTGTCCCCATCCCGTGGTTGGGTGGTGGCAGCACCCAGTTCATGGCACTGCTGCAAGCCCGTGCACTGTATGACTTCAAGTTGCAGAAGTCGGGCGAGATCTCCCTGTGGGAACACAAGGTGCTGAGCCTCTGCAGCGACCAGGAGATGGAGGGCTGGTTCGAGGGCATCAACAGCTCAGGCAACTGCAGCCCCTTCTTGAACCACTTCTCCACTTTTATGAAATCTGGCAGCAAGGCCTTTGTGTTGGGCGAGGGGTCAGATTTTGTGAAGGATGGGGACAAACTGTGGGTGCTGCTGGGTACCTATGGGCTTGAGTGGCAGGAAAACCCGTATCCTTTCCAGCACTGAATTGAAGACCCTCCAAGGGCATGAAGAGCTGCACTGACTACAAGCTGGTGCCCAGCCACACTGGGCAGCAGGTGTACTGGCGCTACAAGCACTTTGACTAACTCTATGGGCACCTGGTGGGAAAGTTTCCTGTCATCTTGGTGCCCCATTTACCAGAGAAGTAGGCCACAGGGCGCTTTGAGGAGGACTTCATTTCCAAGCATCTCAAAGGCCTGGCCTGGTGGATGAGCTATATGTGTAGCTATCCGGTGTTGGCCCAGTGTGATGCCTTCCAGCACTTCCTCACCTGCCCCAGCACTGATGAGAAGGCACGGAAGCATATTAACATATTTTTATAATATGGTTTATTTTATTTGCAAAATAGTTTAATAGTTTAATTATACTATAATAATTATAGCATAATTAATGATTAAACTATTTTGAAAATAAAATATTATTATACCATTATTATAACTTTACTTGGAAAGTGAGGTGCTAAAGACCTATCTGTGACTTGAAAAAGTTTAGCCTATTTAATTTCGGCCCGTACCTACTGCCAAGTTGTCCAGGTCTGCTGTGGACGTTTCTCTGCCCAAGCATTCTGCCCATTTAACTTTCGGAGAAGATGACGATCTTCCCACTTAACATTTTTCACTCCTAAATAAGGAATAAATACAACTCTTTTTTGTTTCAGCATCTCACTGGTGAGAAAAGGCCATGTGCACAGATGCATTCGTGAAACAGAAACAGATATGAGGCTCTCACCTTAATAATCACGCTTTGAGGAGGGGGTCTTACAGCAGCATTTTAGGTCACCAGATGGATGGTAAGCTAAGTTCATACACACAAGGCACACTTAGTTCAGTGGCTAAGCAACTAGACTAAGGATGTTCAGAAAGCTCTATGTTCTCTTTCTATTAAATTGCTCACTTAATATTCAATGCTTTTCATTTTATTACTGTTTTTTAAAATAAACCCCACACTACAACCTTAAGTTAATAATCTGCAAATGGGAATAATAGTTTTAAAGCTTCCTCTTGTGAGAAATCATGTTCAGCCCATTGACTGCAGAACACAGCGTGCTATGGTTTTAGGGCAAAGTGAGTAAGTAAGGAGTTGTATCTAGCCAGCAGGATTAATTTCCACATGAGTGTGATGCAGAGAAAACTGGCATTTTGAGGGGCAAGCAAGGCTGCCTCCTTTACTGCAAGTGACTATAGAAAGATGAAGCAGTGACAGCCCAAGATATTCTCCTGCTTAAGGCAAACAAAATGGTGTCCCAATGTTACATGTACAGAAAGTGACTAGAGAAGCTGAATCTTACTTCAGCACCAACGATGGGACCAAATCCCTTCATTTCACTTTAAGGCAGCAGGCGAGTTTAGGAGATACCTTTAATTATCTGTTCTCTGACATCTTACCACTGCTTATACCCCCAGATCTGTTGTCTGAGGTGAATGCCTCACTCTGGATAATAGTACATGTGGCCATCAGATGTCACTGGGTAGGAGGGTTGTTTTAAATCCACATTTATGTGCCCTGAGTAGTCAAACACCCTAAAATACCTTGAAAAAACAGCTGTTTTTTTTTTTTTTTTTAAAAAGAGGCTTCTTCAGGTCTATGCCTTTAAGGGTTGGTACATGGTCCTTTCCTGTTGCACTAGCTAAAGTAAGAAATATGGTAGGCAAAGGAGAACTTATAAAACACACACAGCTGTATCCAGTCTTGCCTACTCTTTGGTTGGAGTCACATTTCTTTCTTATCTGAACCATCGTGCCCTTTTAGATGGATGCCAGATCATTTCTAAAATGGATTCAGTGTCAAAAGCTTTACAGCTTGAGCAGATGGGAAGTACAAACCTGCTTCTGATCCAGCTCACAAAGCTGGGTTTAAGGATTTAAGGATTTTATTCACAAGACACTGTTGGCTACATCTATACCAGTTGCAAAGTACTTCAGCAGTAGCACAACACTTCTGACACTGTAAAGCAAAGCCTACTCAGCCAACAGCAACTGGTATCCAATATCAGTTCATCAAGGACTGAGTTGCTGAGGGAAATTGTATGACCTAAGCATCATGCAGGCCTTTCCCTTCTTCCATCAGATCCATATGACTGATCAGTAAGATTATTCATCATTTGAAGAGACTATACCATGTCTGAAGAAAAATGTTCTCTCTTCTGTGTCTCTCCTGTTAACAAGCTGAATACAGTACACTCAGGCATGATGCTATCAGATATGATAGATGGGTAAACAAATAAATACTTGTGTTTCTACTAAACTCTGAGGAAAAAATATTAAACAACTTCAGAGATAGGTTCCTCCCTACAGAAACGACATATTAAGCAATAAACTGGACAGGCAGACACAATATTTCTTGGATAGAAGATAGTTGTTCTTAAAATGGCAGGCATTCTACACTAAGGCAGCTTAGTGACATTATTCCACACACCATCGTTGCTGCAAATAAAATTGGGAGGAATCTTCTGGTGCATCAAGAGAAAACTCTTTAAGTAAACAGAAGAGAAAAATTAGGCAGTAAATTAAAATGCTGGATCTCATACAGTCTGAACCTATTTATTGCTTCTCCATGAAGAGTGGGCAAAGAGGTATATGCTTTCTAATGCCAGAGTATATTTGAAATGAGGTTTCCACACATACACAATATCTATTATTCCAGCAGAACACAACACCAATGATTTATCTGCCTTCTTTCCTTCCACTGTCTGTCCAGTTGACTGAATGCTCGTACTGAAGAGATTAAAGGTATTCCCTCAGTGATCAAGACCCTGGTTTTTCTATATATATATAGATAATCACTACATTTTTTCAAGAAATTTCTTCAAAGGTATAGAGGTTGAGCCACAATACTGTACTATATTTCTGAGTGAAGAAAACAATTCAGGGAAAGAGAAAGGATGTCCATCATTTGTTGATCACTGCAACATCGAGGGGTGAATGAGCTGTCAAAGTCAAAAACAACCAAAGATTTCACACAGGGCCTTCTCAGTGGCTGCTCCCAGGCTGTGGATATCCTCCTCATGAAAGGCTTGACTGACTCCCTGGTTGCCTTTCACTGGCAGTCAAAAGTATTCTTATTTCAACAAACATTTGCCTATTAACTGGTTGCTGTGGAAAGGCTGTTTCTGTTTCTGGAAAGGTGTTCTGTTAAATTTTAAATACTTTTAAATTTATGCTTTAATATGTAGGTTTTTTAAAAAAGTATTTCAAACTTTAAAGTTTTTAAAACTTTTTCAAAATTACCCTGAGGAATGGTTTTAACTTGAAGCTGTTTTTATGTTGTGAGATGCCTTGGGTTCAATCCTGGAAGAAACACAAGATATATAAAACTAACTCCCACAATATTTTTCAGTAGATTCCAGCTTATACACTCAGATGCTAGTCACGATATCACCCTGAACACAACCAGTGTCATCTCAGTTCTGAAGCTAAACAGGGTCAGGGCTAGTTAGTATTTGGATGGGAGACTACCAGGAAACAGAAAGGATCTCATGTAAGGCTAAGAAAGAATCATGCTTGAAATTATGGAAGACTGCTGCCAATGAGACATGACAATACTAGGTTCAATGGATTCAAAGCCTGACTCAGTAAAAAAGAACTTTCTATGTTCCCGTTTAACGGTGGGTTCACTGCTGAGTGATCAAGTGTACTTCCTTTGTAAAACAGTTCAGAATGGAAGAACAAAACTATGTAAGTTATAAAGTTGCTTTTGGAATCTGCCCTGATGATTTGGCTTGAGCATCAAGTCCTGTGTCCTGCCCAATGTCTGTGAAAGCCACTTATTTTCATTCTCATTCCTTCTCATACGTATGCGCATCATTTTGATTTCTTCTCCCCTGTTTATGTAACTCTTCATGAGTGTGTGGACTGGCTCATTTGAAAAGTATAGCCATTAAGTGTATTCAGATGATCAAGTCCTTATCTAGGACTAGGTTAATGGTGTACAACTTCAGACATCTCTGTATGTCCTGCAGGGAGCGCACCAGTCCTCTCAATGCAAACAGAAGTGACATTATGTCAGTTTTGACTGATTCTTGGGGGGAGGTTGGAGCACTGGAGAGCCTGGGGGCCAAGTTTAGTAGTGGTTTTGAACCTTTTTTTAAAAAAAAAATTGGAGGGCCTGGTGGCTTTGGGCAATTTCAGGAGCTGCACTTTCCCCACTGCTATATTAGATCTGTGAGAGCTCATTCACACATGTACATTCAATCCTTAATGTTCCTGGTCACTGCTTTCCACTACACCATTAAGTCAGGACTTGTCCTCTTTTGTGCCTGATTATGCTGCTTTGTGTCCCTTTTATAAAGTACTATGCAAAAAGATGTTGTTATACTTGCTATTAATGATAAAGTCATCGAGTGATCATTGTGCATGCCCAGGATAAGCCTTAGTTTCTCATGTGTGAAGATGGATAGGGTAAGGAGTCTAAGTTTTATGAGAAAAACAGCCTATGCATCTCAAACTCTAGAAACATCATCAGTGAACCTTTTAGACAAGAGGTTAATATGTGCATCAGGATCATGCTTATCATGATGCACAGTGCGCTGCAATATTGGGAAACATGAAAAGAGCTTTGTACTGTGTCACAGACTATTGGTCTAGGTCTATCTAGCCTAGCTTTGTTGGCACTGACTGGCAGTGTCTCACCATGATTTCAGGCAAGACTCCTTTCTAAGCCCTCCCAAGGGATGTCAGTAATTGAACCAGGGACCTTCTGAATGTAAATCATTTGCTCTTAATTTTGTTACTGCCATTCTGCATTCAATGATGAAATTAAACAGACCTTCTTGTCTTCTTTAGTAAACCCCTAAGGTTGGTACAGAAAGGACAGCTGAGCTCACAGTGTCTAAGAATCTCAGGCACTGAGTATTTCCCTGATGAGATATTATAAATCATGCCTGACACAGATTAAAAAGGAGCCATGAGGCATGGAATGTCATTATGTTCACAATATCCAAATCTTTCTCCAAGTCCTTCACTGGCCTTCAGAACTAGTTGCATGGTCACCTCCCTGACTAAACCGACATCTGGGTAGAAGTAATCAGTCCCCTTTCCAAATCTCCATGACTAAGAGAACTACAATTCTGGGTCTTCTTTTCTAATGTCCAGCCTCCCTCTACCACTAAGAATCAACATATTTTAAAAATGGACATTTGCTTGCTTAGCAATTTTTTCCATTTCTTCTCTTTGACAGGTGTTTGGTTTTGGTACGCCAACAAAGTAAGTAGCAAAGCAGCATTCCCCTTCTGGGAGTAAAACCAGTCCAGTCAATCATTAACAGCTAAACTAAGCATCTGCACTGAAATCCCTTTCTGTCAAATGGAGTTGATTCAAATTATTCCAGTGCAAATATACATCACAAGTCTGTGCATGGCTACTCAGGAGTAAGTCTCCTCAAACTGAGTAGGGCTTACTTCTATGGAAATAAAGACAAAACTGCAACCCAACTATCTTCTTAAATGTTACAGTTTTGGCAGGCAATAATAACACCTACAAGATTTTCAGACAAAAGGGTTTTTTTAGACAAACAAACAAGAAGATGGCTGTATAAATCAGATGAAAGAATGACATGTACCAATATACAATCGGATTAAGTGGATAGAATCTACAGGCCCAGATAACATGGAATAACACCAAAATGAAAGAAATAAAAAAGAAATAAAGGATCATAGAGGTAACGCACAGTTAAAAGACAAATAGCACCCATTCAAGAGCTGACTGGTTTTAAAGTTTAAAACTCTAACTATAGTGGTTCAATACTAAACAGAAACATGATAAGATCCATCACAGGTCAGGTTTTGAGAGACCTACAGGGTGGGAGGATGTTGGGAGGCAGCACACCTTTGTACATTGGCAGCTGCCACCCACTATGAACTCTGTGGGCATCACTGACTCAAAATGCCATCTAAACAAACAGCTTGCTCAGAGGAGCCTTGGCACACACTTGGCCCCACATGTGCTGTGCCATCCCATCCCATCCCAGTCCTTTTAAACACTTACTCAAAACAGAAAAGAAAAAATACCCTCCCTTTGGATGCCAGTCAAACACAGCCTCCTCCTGCAACCAGCCAAAAGACGCTCTGCAAAGCAAATAGCCTAAATGGGACCATTCTTCTACAAACAATGTGTGGCAAATGGCAGCAAAGTAATAAATCTGAATATTCTGGGGCTTGCTTTGAAGATCCAGCAGGGTGGAACAAAATGAGATGGGGAGACTGGTGTGAAGCTGATCCCAGCTCTCCTAGGCTAAGCTGGGTTTAAACTGGACATCACAGCAGGCAGGTAGGAAGTTTACCAGACTACAGAATCATCTATTCCTTATAAGAATTAAAAAAATGTGATGACTCTGGAGTTTTAGAAGATCTGCAGATTTGCCAAATGCTGAAGGATACCAGCTAAAAAGGTCAAAACAGGGGGAGGCGGATACTGAAATGGATAAGCATTTCACTCTACAGCAAGGGCAGGAATTTGTGGATTCTAGGAGTTGTAGTCCAAAAAAAATCAAACATTTCCAAACTCCATCCACTCCTCCAATCTTTGCTATGAGGCAACTTATGCATAAAGCAACAATAAACCAAAGTGTGGTTCTCCCTCCTCTCTTGCAATACTCTGTCCCACTCCCAGCATTCATTTGGTAGTAGTTCCTGAGCCCTGCTTTCTGCATGGGACAGTCCTTGAAGACAGCCCAGAAGCTGCAGTTGTGCACACAGTGTAGCTGCTTCGCCTTTGACAGGCACTGGATATAGAAGATCACAGAACATTCAGTCCTTTCCTCATAGCTGCACTATTTGCCTCATTTGCTTCTGGAAATCATTATAAACATTTTTAAAATTCTCAACAGTCTCAGCTTATTGAGCCTAATGGCAAAGACTTCTCCCACAGAAGCCTCTGCCTATTGACTTTATCATCTGAGGAAAGCCTGTTTCTGGTAGCTCATGGTGGAGCTTCTTAGGAGTTCTTTGTCTGCAATGGCACTGCAGTGGTGGAAGGCCTTTCATAATGAAAACCTAGCAAGCCACTACTTTACTGAATTTTAGGAAGATGGTAAAGATCTGTCTGTTCCATGAAGTAAGTGGTTGAAGCGGTTCCTATTTTGAATTAATAATTTACTTTTTACAGTGCAATCTTATACTTTTTAGTCAGTTGTAAACCCCCTCCTCCATGTAGGTAGGGTTGCAGCTTTCTTGTTTCTTTATTTGGAATTTAGACAATGGTATGTTTTTATGATGGTTGTTCCTGTGTTGTCCTGGCCAGACATGCTAGCAGCATCTGGCTGCAGGCATGTGGTTAGGAGGAGAGAGCTGATATTGCCCTTCCAGATATGCACCTGGAATGGCCATGAAATAACCATGGCAGCATGCTCTGGAGTCTGAAAGCTGCCTTCCAGGAACAGCATTACGTTCAAAAGCACTATGTTCCATAAACACACACAGGATCCTGGCCAATGCATGGTAGCAGACAGGTGACAGGACAGTGGTCCTGAAGGGAAATGAGAGAGATGCCACTGGAGACAACACACTATAAAAAGTCTCATATGCTGAAGACCTCTAGAGCCTCTCCCTACTCTTTTCTAAAATTATCTCCAGAACTGGGAAAGGATAAAATCTGGGATTCTCAGGAATCCCAATTCTGTGACAAAGTTGCACCCGCACACTTCAGAATTTCAAAGACGAAAACCAGGACCAGCCTCCTTGCTCCTGCCCTAGGTGTGGCAGCTGTGCTCTAAGAAGCTGCCACTGCTGTTTTTGTTTTTGCTGGGAACCTATGACTGCTGCCATCATCTCTTTGTCCCACTCCCCTCAAGCCCCACCAAAACACTTGACATCACTTGGTTGCAGGAATGGTGGAGGGTTGGGCTGGAGCAACGGCTTCACCAGCTGAGGTGGCTCCTCCTGAAGTGAGGATAAGACACTTTTGCTCGGCATGGTCAGTGAAAGCTTAGCATGGTTTGTGAGGGCTCAAATGCAGCACCAGTGGTAGCAAAAATGCGGAGGAAGGAGCAATTTTGCCCCCCATCTGGCCTAGCCAAGTCTTCATCAGCCATGCTGAGCAATGAAATGGCCTTGTTGCATGGAGGAAACAACACTGGCAAAGATGAGGAGGAGGCCAGCAACTGGCCCCCCACTTGACTTAGCCAAGTCTTCACTGGCCCCCTGCCAAGGCAGGATATACAGGACATTTTAAAAGCAGCTGAAAAATTGGGAGGGCAGATAATTAAGTGAGTCTTCCCAACTTAAAGTGGGACCATTGCAAGTTATGAAAGCACTAAGTCCCTAAGCCAAAGGTGGGCAACTGTGGTTTGCAATTCCCATCTACCCTAGCCAACATGGCCAAAGTCAGGGGATTATGGAAACTGCAGTCCAAAAACTTCATTGGGAACCAGGTTGTCTACTCTTGCCCAAAACTATTTAAACACAATTCATTGAATTTCTGAAACAAAAACAAGTGTTCTTATTTTAACAATTGCAGTACATAAAACATGACATCCGGGACTTTGAAAAAAATTAAAGGCTCCTCAAACTCTGGGCCTCTTAGCTTGTGTATAAATCTGGCATTGGCCTTGCCTGAGAAGTAAAGTTTGCTAGACAGTAAGGCTGGGAGACAAGAGAAACTTGTCTGCAGCACAATATGGCAACATTCCATGAATGTCTCCAGACACAGACAATGAAGAGGCAATAAAATGAGGTAATCTTACATACACAGCCAGGACTAAATGTGGTTTTGGCAAGGTATCTTTAGACAGTGTTAGATTAGCTGGGGCTAACAAGAAGGAGACAGCTAGCATGGCGTAGTGGTTTGAGTGTTCGACTACAACACTGGAGGCCAGCTTTCAATTCCCCGCTCAGCCACGGAAACCCACTAGGTGACCTTGGGCACATCACACACCCTCAGCCCCAGAAAACCCTGTGATAGGTTCACTTTAGGTGAACCATAAGTCAGAAACAACTTGAAGGCACACAACAACAATATGAAGGAGGAAAGAAAAGGGTGTCAACCAACCAACCAACCAACCTTACCTTGCCATAGAGAAAGAAATATAATTCATTGCCACCCAAGAGACTCATGGCAGAAGAATGGTGAGGTTTCAACTGAGCATATTGTTTTTTAAGGTCACCTATGTCATGGGCTCTGCTGTATTCTTCCAGCCACAAAAGCCATCACATGTTCTGCACCCTTCAGCTACCTCACAAGGAAGCAGTACTGAAAACCCATCTGGCTCACAGTGGCAGCAGCAACAGATCTCCTGATCAGCAGGGCTGCTTAGGGCAAGTTCTTTGTCATGCCAATGTCTCCCTTGGGAAATTACAGAAAGGTGCCTGGAGGCATAAACAGGCACAGGCAGAAAGCTAGAAGTATTTGGAGGAGGGGAAATCATTGGCTCCATGGATGGAATAACTAAAGAAATAAACAATGGAAGTCCTCTTCCACTGTGGAATCCAGCCTAAATAGGGGGTCTGTTTTAAGGATAAACTAATTTTGAACTGCTTTCATTTACTTCAGAAAGCAAGGGTGGTGTTTACCCTGGGGAGGCATTACTGTGGACTCTCCAAAGTGAAAAGCATATGA
Source organism: Ctenosaura bakeri (assembly GCA_948474755.1). NCBI lineage: Eukaryota > Metazoa > Chordata > Lepidosauria > Squamata > Iguanidae > Ctenosaura > Ctenosaura bakeri. Next base: position 2,887 of record CAOLHI010005040.1, on the reverse strand, counting down.
ACCAGAAACCAAAAGTGAGCAGAGTAAATACAGTAGTCATTTGTCAAGCCCAAAGCAAATCTTCTGAGTAACTCTACAGTAAATGGAAGCTGCTGCGAGACTTTTGCTTTCAACAAAACCTTGTGGAACACAAGGGAACAAAAATGTCTCAATTTCTACACCTTTGCTATTTCTGAACACTCTGAAAATTAATCATAAAGCAAACAAAGACAAAAGCTTGCTTGTGGCTCAATTTCATATACATTATTTCAGTAACCATTACAACAGGGGTTGGGCAATCAGTGATCTTCCAGATATTTTTGGTCTGCAACTTCCAATTCCCCTAACCAGCACAGACAATATCAAGGGATTATGGGACCTGCAGTCCAAAAGTATCCAGAGGGCTGCTAATTATTCAATCCTGTCTTACCTCACAGCAAGTCAGCATTATTATTCCCCTGTTACAGAAGCAGAAGATGGGAACCAACAGATCTGCAGGAAGCAGCAGTGGACAACACAAGCCAGATAAGCTAGTGACCTCAGTGGGATTAGATCATCTTAAAGGGTCTTGGCTTGGATCCTAACCAAGCCCATAGCAGCTCATTATATCTTCTCCAACAGCAGTTTGAAGTGGCTATGTCTGAAGGCTGATGTTGGGTGCCATGGAAGGGCAGCAAATGGATAGCTGTTTCATTTTTGTTTTAACTGGGGGAGGGGGAAGAGGCACTTGTGATATTTTCTGCCCACAGATAACCTGGCTGGTTTGGGTACTTAAGCTATGAGACACCATTTGCTCCTCTGCCCAGGCTCCAAAATGTCTTAGTCTGACTCTAGCGGACACACACATACACACACACATATAAAATCATGCCCTAGCAATGTTGAGGCTGGAGTCTTCTAGAGCCTAGAAAAGTTACTTTTTTGGACTATAACACCTGGAATTCCCCAGCCAGCATGACCAGTGTCTCCTCATCAAACCTAAGGAACATTCTTTAATAGCACCCAGAGCGGTTGCTGTGTTATATTGCACCAATGCCAACATGGAGTCTTGTGTCACCTGAAAGATGAACATATTTATTGTAGCAAACAAGCTTATACTACTATACATTTGTAAGTCTTCAATATGCCACAAGACTGTTGTTGATTTCTGTATTGCACTTATGCAAAGGAATACTTAGGGGGCCAGTGGTGCACCATCTGTGCACAAGAAGGAGTGATCACCAGGCTGAAGAAAAAAAACACAACGCTTTTGGAAGTACAAAAACTGTGGGAGAGAAACTTAAGTGAGCAATGCCCCCAACCAAATAGCCCAGCAAGGACTGAGCATGCTGATTATAGGGACAAGAAAATGTGGGGAGCTAGAATGGAATGGAGTATCTTAGGAAAGGATATGACTTGCTGGATGGCTGAAACACAGAACAGGAAGACTACTAAATACAACATTTTGTTGCAAACTACAGAAATACAAACTGCAAATAACAGAACTTTGTCAGAACTTAATTTAAAACGAGGACACAGATTCAGTGCTGATCTAGGAAAATAGAAACAAATGAAAATAATAATGAAGATGCCTCTGAGCAGATACAGTACAGGCATCATAGTACCCACATCCAATACCAATTCATCTGACAACAGGGAAAGGGGTTTCCTAGCCAGGCAGCTGAATCTCCAAGGGGGCATGAGCCCCAACGAACTTCATTTTATAATTATAAGTATGTTAAACACAATATTATTCTCAAAGCAGAATCTAAATTTCCTGGATCTCTTATGTTGTGACCCACACCAGATGACTCTTACAACTAAAGAGCTTAAGCAATAGATATCCTTGCTTCTCATTAAAAAAAATGGGGGGAAACCAATCTAGCTTCCTTCAGGAGTGTAAAGCAGCATGAACCATATGGGAGGGAGGGAGGAATTTATTTATTTTTAGAGAAAGACCTATCAGGTAACTAAACGGTGGAGAGAGAGTAAATGTTACCTCTGCAGTTTGCTAAGTCTGGACAAGCAAAAATGTAACTTCTTGTCTAGAACTAAGGGGGCAGCCTAGAACCACTACAAGAGAGGCAAGCAGGCAGGTAAGATGTCCTCTTTTTGCCCTTAGGATTGTTCATTTATTTTTAACCAGAAACAATCCAAGGCTGCATATGGAGAGCAGATTATGTACTTCCCCTCCATGCCACTGCCTTGTGCCCTGCTGTGTACCTCAGGCACATTTCTGAGGAAATAGGTGACATCACAATGTGTCTCATTCTCCGGATTATGGGAAAATATGAGACTGCAGTAAGAGATGTCACTTCTCATTTGGGCAGAAAGGGCCATCCAAAGGGATTTCATCCATGCACCAAGCTGCATCAAGAAAAACCTCCAAGCCAAGTTTTGGTCCTTTGGAAATTTGGGCCAAAGACAGCAATGACAAAACTTCTGCTAAATCAGTGCCAAAAATGTCAGCACAAGCAACGCATGTCAGTAACCTGTACTTTCAGAAGTTCTATCAAGTGCTGTAAACACAGAACATTATGGTCTTCACAAAGCATAACTTTTCTTTGGCAATCTGAAGATCTCCTTTCTGTATGGATGAGTGTGCGTGAACGGGGCTTAATAAACAAGATCATCACTTATAGGAGACACTGCACGCTCCCTCTGAAGCAACTGGTGGGTTTCTTGAGCCACCTATTGCTGATGGAAGAAAAAGAAGCGGGGAAGGAGAAGAGAAATATTTGACAGGTTTATTTTTGGGTGATAGATTGGGATGTCCCAAGAGAAAACCAAGGCAACTTTCCTGTTAGAACCAGTCCTGGAGCCAGTACTGTGAGAGACCCAGAAACATCCCCCGCCCCGCCCAGGTCAGCAGAAACCCAAAGCGCAGCTGCACCGCCGCGAAGACGGCTTCACTAGGGGGAACTCTCCC
>CAOLHI010005039.1:0-87788 GCA_948474755.1 Ctenosaura bakeri | reverse complement strand
GTATATAGAAAGAAAGACGGTATGGGAGCCTCTTAAAGAAACTTGAATAATCAGATCATGTTTCAGAAATCATGTAGTTAGTGTAATATCTATGCTGATCTGTCAAATAGGTAGTTGGTGAGTCAGAAAAAGAGAATTCTTGTAGCCTCAGGACATTTTATGGGAAACAGAATAGTATGACCCAGAATGCTAATTCCACACTGACTGAGCTATAGTCCTTATCTTTCCCTTAAAAAGGGGGGGGGGTATTTCATCTCTTATGAAGCAGAATTAAGAGGTATAATTTCTATCGATAAAGAAAAGAAAGAACTATAGTAAAACTACAGTAAATGAACAGTTACATGGGAGTAAACGCCAATGATTACTAGTTTTCCATAATCAATATCCATGCAAGGGATAGACAAATGACATTACTGTACTCTGAGAACTGGAATTAGAAATAAAGTAGCAATGGCCTTGTCTAGTTTTGGTTCAGTCTGCAACTTTGTTTCTGCTCTTAACAGTCAGGCACTGGCTGACAGCTGTTTGATTATCTTGAAATAATTCCTGTTTGGAAAACTACTTGTGTAGTGGTTTAGGTGTTGCCATGTGCTGCCAGAAAACAGACAAACAAAGAAACATAACCAATGTACATACATCTCACAGAATTAAACCTTACCACTAGCACACGTGGGCAACATTTTCCAGCCTCTTGGAGAAGTGAACAGTAATCATCTAGTTAGGCTGGATAAACCTGATTTTCTGTGACTCCTCTGGAACAAAATCCTATTTTCTGGGGCCGTAGCTTCTAGTTTCTAACTTCTGTGCAAAGCCAAAATATGCAGTCAAAATTACTGTAATAAATATTTGTTTAGGCTTTGAAAGTATATAAGAACTTCAAAGAATGATTTAAGGCCACTACTAAGCTTACATGCGGTGAAGGAGATATGATAAGGAGAATTAGTTCAGAGCAGAGTATATGGAAAATTTGTTTTCCCACATCTCATTTTAAAAATCTGTTTCAACTTAATTTAAAAATCAAGCTCTTTTGAGCTGAACTTTGAGATAGAAGGCACAAATGGAAAGGTATTGAACCCATAAGAGACAAACATTAAACTTTCAGGAGAAACTTCTGATGTTCTTTTACTTTCTTAATATCATAAAATATATTCCCTTAATATGGGTGGTATAGATAATTACACTATTTGGAAAGTTTATGAAATCTCCATAGTGATCTTAGGCATGTTTCATGAAAACTAAGATAATTCTTTCCTTGAGCTTCATTCCAGATAAGCAGACATTGGTTTCAACCTCAGTAGTATAAACAACAAGATGCAGTGTATAAACCTCAGTAGTATAAACAACAAGAACACCCAATGACAAAGAGGGAGGTAGAGAGAGAAAACTGCAGACTGCAGTGCAGTTTGGTACTAAGCACAGGTATCTTAGTTATTGCTGTGTGAGAAGCAGCAAAATTGTGCACTAGAAACCACATACTATTAGTGAATGGAAATCATTACTGGACAGAAATAATCCTGTGCAACCAAAATATTCAGAAATTGGCATTCATTTGTGATTTTGATCCCTTTAGCTGCTTCCACTCACTTTTCCCTACAGATCAGGTGAGCTGTCAAACCCATTGTTCTAGCTAGGCACAGTGGCTCTGATATTGTTGGGTGGCGATGAGACCCTTGTTTTTGACAGCCTCTGCTCAGTGTGTTACAGGAGCTGTCCAGGTGCTGAATCCATGCTTCCCACAACTTTTGGAGGAATTAGCAAGGGAACTGCTGTTAAAACATAGGTGTTGCTACTGCTTTATGTTAACAGAGCCATTGGCTGTGTCTGGTACCAGCACTTGTATTAATAGTACCAGCGCAGCTGAGACGGGTGTTTCCCCTCTCCTAGTTGTTGTGGAGAAATGACAGAATCAACACAGATCATTGGGGAATGGGAGCCCTCTGTGCATTGATCCCTAGTGCTTTGTGGGTGGGGGAAGCAGGCAAGCGTGTGTCAAAATGTGTGCATCCAGGGCCATGCCAGATGCAGCTGTTTGGACTATAAAAGGTTGGCCACTTCTTCTTTAGGTTGTTTTGCACACAAATTGTCTTCCTATACATTTTGAATAGGCAAAACCTTGACTTATAAAGCATTTTGCTAATTTCAGAATAGAAAAGGGGGTGGGAAATCCATGAGTATTCCTTCAGTGTTGGTAAAATATGCAAGGGGGGCTTGTTGTGGGTGGCAGATTCTGGGATATTTTTCTTTTAAATAGCTGAGCTCTTAACTGCCTATGAAGAACAGGAAATGCCTTTAGAAGAATATTGTTATACAGCTTTAAATGTCCCATTTTATTGATTTTTCAAGGTGCAGAAATATTTGTAAGGAGTGGCCAAAAGTGGTTGTTTCCCCCCCAAAACAGAAGAAGTATCCAGAAGATATTACATGTAAATGTACTGGGTTTTTTTCTTTTAAAAGAGCAGTTGTTATGTACAAGTGCACGTCTTTTAAAATCTGGGCATTTGTGCATGTCAACATAGAACCATAAGACAGAAAAAATGTAGTCACAATGTGGCTTTTTTTGGTCTCATGTATGTTGTTGTGTACTCAAATCTGTAAGATTTATTTTTGATCAGTGACTTCATATTGATAAGGTGCTCCCTGACTGACAGAGAAACACAGGGAAATCATTTTTCAGGAGAAAAAAATCTGTGAAGCAACAACACACAAAATAGTGGCTGTGTAGAGGCATGAAAATGCATGTATGGATTTTTTTTTTGTAGTTCTTTTCCTGTTCTTGAAATAGCATCTTTTGTTTTGAAATCAGAACATCACCAAATATTAGTGGAGCAAAAGTTTTATGACTTTCAGTATTCAAGATATGGCTGCCCTAAATATTTTTCTTTGTCTGAGATCGGAGCTCACTAGACTGAAGTTTCTAGACTTTTTGATTGTTAGAGATAAAGATGTCTGCCACCCCAGTCCCTTGAGCCTAGTTGCATCTTCACAATATCTTGGAGTGTATAGGGATGAAGTTTTGAAGGAACATTGCAAAACTGTTACTGTGCAAATTGTTTTTCGGTGCTTGGTTTTTAAAATGTGAATTAAAATTCATTACCTTTGCTTTTTAAAAAAAATCCTGGCAGAGATGAAAACAAGTAGAACTGGTTTGTTGATATGAATCAACACAGTTAACCTGATTTATTTGGACTGTCCTTGCAGACAGTGCTATGGAGTCTCCTATGGTGAGCACGTACACTTCACAATTTGGTGTTAATACCATTGACTGAGGTATATTTTTAAAATGATTTATCCTGGCAGAACTAATATAAGCAATGTTTGCAAAGGATGAATAAAAACTTTTTCGAGTACAGTTAACCCTTAACTTCTGTGGAGGGAAGCAAGACCTCCTCAGGAAAGTGGAAAAACTGAATATAAAAATAAAAATCAATGAAGTTTTTTTTTTTTTTTAACCTGAGAGGACACTTCTATAGCTATCTTTAGCTCCTCCAGTGCAATTCTGTGGTCAGCTTCTGGTGGAGGTTGACCATAGAATCATACTGGTGGACCTAGAGATTGATAGAGAGAACATATTAATCAAATCTATGAATAATCAGATCTGTGAAAGGGGAACCAGTAAATGTGGAGTACTGGCTGTAATACTTTCCTTTCTATTGAAACTATACATTGATATTTCCATTACCTAGTTGGGAATATTGGTGTGGACAGAAGGGGAACAGCCACTTCTTTAATTGCCATTTTGCTTTTTCTGTAACAAAAATTTGCAGAATGACAACTACTAAAATTTACAATAGCAACAATAAGAATCACCATACAAGCAGAGGAGTGGTTAGGCCAGGATTTATTTTGATCCAGTCTTACACTTTGGTCCAAAATCATCAATCCTACATGGTCATGTTTTGATAATATGTAAAAAAAATATTGATAGGGATACCTGCTAACTCCTATTAATTTTTATACTTAATATTGTTTTAATTGAAGAAAAAATGGTCACGGCTGTTAGGTTTTAGATTAGAACAGTATTAGAAATTTAAATTGAATGTACATAGGGAAAAAACACACAAAACACGGAGTGCATGTTTTCGGAACAAAGCATGAAATTATATATATAGTATCTGTTTATATATTCATGCACATAATTCATGGGAAATGTTAAAGAATGCAGCATTGTTCATCTTTAAAAATAATTCCGTGTCCTTTACTGACCCAGTATCAACATTGGTCCTTCATATTTGTGTACTAAACTTTGACAGATTTGATTATTTGCGAGTTTCTCCAACCTCTGCCTCTGCAGCTCAAGCACTTCTTCTCCAGAGGAACCTTCCCTCTCAGCCACTCTGATGAGGCTGTGCAGCTTTTTAAAAAAACCTGCTGCAAGTCCTCCTCTTCCTGTACCAGCTGCTGCCTGCTAGCTAAAAATGGCTGGAACCCCAATTTCTCATCACCACAACCCCTCCACCAGTGCCCTCCCCATGCCCAAAGGAAGAGATGGGCAAAAAGAGAGAAGTATAGGGCTACCATGCCAACCCACTCTTTCCCCTCTCTTTTGGCTGACTTTGTTTGGATTCTGGATTCTTGCCCTGCCCACCATACCTTGCACTCTTTCCCATGGATGCTCACACACTTTGATATTTGCGGTTTTTCCACTTTTGCAGGGGTTCTGCATCCCTGACCCCAGCAAATGTGGAGTGCTCACTGTATTTCTTCTGCTCTTGGCATAAGTTGACTCTGGGAAAAATACAGTATTGTTTCTAAATTCAACTTAAATCATTTCTGAAAAGAGTTTCCTTCACAATGGCACTAAGTAGTTCAATTAAGGGAAGTACTGTCTCATTTGCATAGCCTTTTACATGCCTTCTTATGATTATGTAGTAGTTCAAACAATGTTTCATGAGCAAGAGTAATCTGCTTTGATTGTCACTGCGATCCCCTCTTGTCATACTTCTCCAGTTTGCAGGACCTGGTAGCATTAGATCTCGCTGAAAAATCTTTCCCTTTGCAGACTGTTACTGTCAGATTATGTGTTGTTTTTGAGCCGTATGTGTTCATGGAATGTTCCCCAGAGATTGTGACCCTCTTGCAAATGCATGCTACTTTTCCGCTTTAACTTTACAACAAGATTGTATCTCATATAAATATAACACATCTACTTTATTAAGTGAGGTATATTTGTGGTAGAGTCAGTGTGATATTGTGGTTTGAGTGTTGGACTGTGACTCTGGAGACCGGGGTTTGAAGCTCTGCTTGGCAGTGCAAACTTATTGGGCGATCTTGGTCAAGTCATATTCTCTCAGCCTCAGAGGAAGACAAAGACAACCCCCTCAAAGAAATCTTGCCAAAAAAAACCCAATCCTATGATAGGTTTGCCTTCATATCACCATAAATCAGAAGGCACACAATAACATATCTATAGTACAGAATTACAAAATTATACTGTTCTGTCCTGTAGAAGCAATTCTCTTGGATCTTTAGATGCATGAACTGAGATATAAATTCCTCAGTTCCTTCATGTGTACATATTTTGATCATTACTGGCATGGGATCTCATTCTTGGTAGTATTGCATGACGAAGCAGAGCATTCTGTGATGACATGGCAAGATATTACCTTCACATGAGGTTTGATTGTATGAAATTAGGGGACACAAATCTTTTTGTTGTGTATATATGTCTGCTTGATTTCTGCATATCCTATATATTATTAATATATCTTGTGTTCTAACAAAACACTGGGACAGAAGCAGTAATTTGGCATCTCAGAGTCCATCCCGTGTAAGAAGGTAACATTGTTTTGTGTAGTGGCCGAAGTTTAATTTAGAGTATGTTTCTTTCCACTTTCCCCCAAAAAAGTATATCAGGTATTAGCAAGGAAGGTCTTAATTCAGGTGCTTTCTGCTAAACAAAAGTATCATATGTAGCATTTCATAGAGGTCGTTATTTGTGAAGTTTGTCTATATGATTGGGATGACAAATTGGCAATCTTTTATAAAATTATAGGTTTGTTATGCATTATATCATTGGCGTTTCTTTAGACAAATATGAAATATTTGTCAAATTGAAGTGGTGGCTTTAATTTTCATGTCAGCAATGCCTGGTGTGTTTCCATCACTGTTCCTTGAATTTTCCTTCTGTTAGCTGGCATGTGTTTTTTGTTTTTGTATTTAATGATTAAAGTTAATTTTCTCCTGAACGTTTAAGTCAAAATATAAAATCAACGTACAATTTCCTAAAATGTAGAAGAGTAAGTTGTGCATTTTTAGTAAACTGAGATTAATATGGTACTTTCACTCAGTTGGCAGAGATGTACTATCTAAATATCAATGTTCAGCTATCAACAACTGTACTCGCCAATAGGCCAGAGAAGAGGATCTTTGATTTGGCAAGCAAGAATGCTCGGAAAGGGAAAGTGCATTACAACAGCTAAATTAGACTGCCAGAAAAATTTAGAGTAAATAATTTGGGAGACAATCTCTTCTCTTGTTCTGATTGGCTTTGGCAAGGTTTTTGCCCCATTCTTCATCCCTTCTCTTTTAGAGAATACTGAATAACTTATTGCTGAGCTGGAGGGAAGGGCTAACTGTACTGTTTTTTTGTTTCTTCCTGGTGCTTCTATTGGGTTTTCATATTTCTCTTTCTCTTTTTGCAAAGCTACTGTCACCATACAGTCATGCTCCTCTGAGGCACAGTAGGAGTTAAAGAACCTTTGTTAGCCACAGCTGCCATTCTTCTTTTTTCCAGGCAGAAAGCCCATCAGCTAATTAGGTGAGTGAGTGGGCAGGTGGATGGATGGATGGATGGATAGATAGATAGATAGATAGATAGATAGATAGATAGATAGATAGGAAATTAATTGGCTCACTGAACAAGCAACTTCAAAGCTTCATTTGTTATTCCTCATTTTTTAGTCTCTCTTTCCTTCTGTTCCCTTCAAGCTCACCACTCTTTCTTCCATTTCCCTGCCTAACTAAAAGTGCCATCTCTCTCTCATTCCCATTTTCTGCGCAAGAAATTGGGCGGGGGGGGGAATCCTTGAATATTTGTATTCTTTTGTTCTGTCACACTTTGCTAAAGAAACACTAGATTGTGAAGAGGATCTGTTGCAGGGAAGGAATAAAGCTCTGGAATGGATTTATTTGGGAAAGAAGAAAAGGTTGTGCCTCCTAGCATTTTCATTTGTACAGACAGACTTGCTGTGTTGTGCTAAGAGTGACAAAGAAATGTAGGCAATGATCAGTTTACAGAAAGACTGCAGGGTGTTTAGGCTTGTATGGAACAATGCCATTTGTGCTCTTAATTTTGGAGATGGGGGCATGCTGCCAGCTGCAAGATAGAAAAGAAAATGTATTTGCATATGTTTACAGAATTTGTACTGTATTCTTGCTAGTAGTAGAAATAGCAATTAGCAGTTACATGTCTATACTGCTTGTCAGTGCTAAGCACTCCCTAAGTGATTTACAATGTGTGTAGCTAATTGCCCCCAACAAGCTGGGTACTCTTTTTACCGACCTACAGAAGGATGGAAGACTGAGTCAACCTGAAATCCTGTAAGATTGAACTCACAATGTTGTGGCTGCAGTACTGGCATTTAACCACTGTGCCACCAGGGAGCATACAACTTTCACTGTGAGTGTACAAAAGGAGAGGAGAATAAAGGCTCAGGCTAAACAAGAAGTCCTTACATTGAGGCTCTAAATGAGGTCTCCTCTATAAAAAGATGTTTTCTTGTGAATAAGTTCTCTCTGTGAAAGCAAGGCTCTGCTCACAAGAAGAAACATACAACTTGTAGACACCTCCAGTATTAGAGAAATTAGGAAACAGTGTAAATCGTGTAAATGCTTAGGAGAGAGTATAAATGAAAAAAGAATTATGTTTATGTCATAGATAACCCTCACATGCCAAAAAAGAAAACCCGTCATAAAGGATAGGGACTCAAAATCATAGTTGAGAAAACCAGTTCATTTGGTGACACCCAGTATCATGCAATGCATCTTTTAAGCTGGAACCATAAAAAAGAAGTGTGCACGTGAATCATTATCACATACACATTCATATATACTTCTATATACATCCTAGGGTGAGGATTTAAGGTGCTTTAACAGAAACATTTTTGCCAGCAAAGTGAAACATAGAAATGCTGTTTTGATTGTTGCTACTGTTAATGCTTGCACAGCTATGTTGTACTAATACAAAAACAAATGAAGAATTAGTAAGGATGATTGTACAACACTGAATTCTGGTTTTGTTTAAAAAGGCTGATATTTCATGCAGGGAAAAGTGGGATCTTGTGGAGAAGTCTGTGTTTCCAAGCTGGGAACTTCTCAGGGAGGTGTCTATAGAGTAAGCTACTTAATGTCACTTAAGAAAGAGTACATCAGGGTAGAGTCCAGGAAAATAATAAACCAGATTCAGTTGTACTAAGCCTCCTCAGTTGGAAACAGGGAGTTTTCAAATGCCAAGGTCAAACAATGTAAAGGTAGAAGCCAGCAGAGATAAAGAAGAACCAGACAAGAAGTACAAGTCATAACATGATACAGAACAGGGGCCCTTTCATACTACACAGTTAGGGTACTATGATTCCTTCTTAATCGCCATAATTCAATTTTATGGAATCCTGGGGTTTGTAGTTTAGGGAGGGGCATCTATAATTCTCTGCCAAAGAGGTCTAAGCTTCACCAAACCCAAAGATTCCAGAAGATTGACCGTTGATGATTGCAGTGGAATCATAGCAGTATACCTGTGTAGTATGGAAGAGTTCCCAGATTGTTCAAAGCAACAGAATAGACAAGTGTTCCAAAAGCAGGCCATGAGGTGTTATAAATCCAAACAAAGCAGAATTTGTTCTCATGGTTTTTTATTAGCCAGCAACTTATATAACTGCTGAAATCAGGAAATGTACCCTTTGTGTCAGATGTGGATTATTGAGTCATGGGGCTTCTTGTGAGCAGAGCCTTGCTTTTATAGAGAGGAACTTATTCACAAGGAAACATCTTTTTATAGAGGACACCTGATTTAGAGCCTCAATGTAAGGACTTCATGTTTAACCTGAGCTGTTATTCTCCTCTCCTTTTGTACACTCACAGTGAAAATGAAAGCAAGCATTAGAATTTGATTGATTGATTGATTGATTGAATTTATATCCCACTTTTCTCCCAAGATGGGGTTGTCTAGGGAGACAGAATACTGTATTGGTCTTGGAGGCACTTTGGATAATTGTTCAGAAGAGGGGATTTCAGCAGGTATAGTTGGCATGTAGCTTGTTGCTGTTGTATGCCTTCAAGTCATTTCCAACTTATGGTGAACGTAAGGTGAACCTATCACAGGGTTTTCTGGGGCTGAGACTGTGTGATATGCCCAAGGTCCTCCAGTGGGTTTCCATGGCTGAGCAGAGAATTGAACCCTGGTCTCTAGGGCTGTAGTCCAGTGCTCAAACCACTACACCACACTGGATGAAATCTTGTCTTTTATATAACTATTACAAGTACAAGACTCCTGTCATTTGCAACTGGCCATGTTAGTTGCTTCTTCATTGGGAGATAAGCCATAAAAATATGATCTTAAACATACCGTATATAGTAGAGAGCAAGCCCCATTGATTACAGCAGGTTTTACCTCTAGTAAACATGCATAGAACTGCATGTCATTTGGCCGGAACATTAGTTGTGTAGAGGAAACCAAAGCAGCTTACATGATAAACTGTACCTGTTTAAATTGTACATAATTAAAGGTCCTTGTGGATCTAGGAATCCTGCATGCATACTGACAGGCAAGTAACCATTGGCATCAGTGTTCACTGTTCAATGTGCTTTGGAGGAGAAAGTCCACTTTTTCTTAGTCTGTGTTTTGGGACTCTTGATATCCTTTGTCTAATATATCTAATATTTTAAGAAATGTGTATCCCTACACTCTCACAGGAAAAAGAAAGATATGGTAGGGTAATTTAGGGTATTTAAAAATGAAGTAACTTTTAAAAGTTGTCAACAAATTAACAGCAAATCTTTTATGTTGTTGTTGTGTGTTTTCAAGTTGCTTCTGATTTAAGGCAACCCTAAGGTGAACTCATAATGGAGTTTTCTGGGTCTGAGTGTATGTGATGTGCCCAAGGGGGCAGTGGGTGTCCATGGCCCACCAGGGAATCGAATGCTTGTGTCCAGGGTTGCAGTTCAATGTTCAAGCCACTGCACCACGCTGGCTCTCTTTTTATGTTGATATGTGTGTGTGTGTGTGTGATACTGTACTGTAATATATGTGTTTTGTCCTGAAAGATTCTTTCTTGGCAGGGTGCTTGAGCATGTGGAGGCTGAATAAAAGCCATCTGTAGGAGAGCTGATCATCCTTTCCTAGGCTTCAGGACAAGAAGAAAAGAAAAATAATCCTATTTCTAATTTTAAATAAATAAGTTTTATAATAATGCTGTCTCTTCCGTGCACGGTTAGTCATAATACAGTCAGGTTACGTTTGATCAGGTTAAAGTTGCTACATTGAATTTTAACCGTATAGTAGATAGGCGGCTTGATCATTTTCCATTCAAAATATTACACACCACTCTTCCCTCTAAGCCCTGCTGCCCTGATGTAAGATCAAAGGGGAAGCATCTTTGACAATAAAATCTGAAACTGACCCCTTTTTTTCTGCTAAAAAGCAAAAAGCCTAATCTAAACTTTTGATTAGCAACAAAGTTTGAAAAACTGTGTGGAGGTTCTTGCTTTATGGATGGCAGAAACTGAACTGAAACTTTCCTTACATATGCAAGAGAGGTTTTATGTGAAATCCACAAATTAATTCTCATGTAAATAAATGTATAAAGTGTTGACATGCCTCTGAAAGATTTTTTTTTTTTTTTGCCAGAACCAAAATGCACACTGTCTTTTGTACTCCTGCAACATTTCTGATTTCATCAGTATGCACAATTTCTGTACCTGTATTCAGATTATGACTATTCTGTGATTCCTTGTATTGATAACAATTGTTCTGGTGACAAGCCTCCTTGTATGTGGTAGCGTTCTCTTCAAATGACAGACAAATTCCATTTCTGAGGCTGCAGTCAAAGCCCTCCCAGCCTGATATAATCTTCTGGATCTTTTACTCTGCTGCCATAACTTTTGAGAATCCATGGTCACCTCCATATTACAGTAAGACAGTGAGGTAGGTCTTTGTGGAGGACACTGAAATTATTGTTATAAAAATTATGTTAATGGGAAACAAGAAGCTGTATCATTTCTTCACAGCTATTTATCAACACATACTTTGACCAAGATCCTAAAATAACTTTTAATAAGATGGTGATATGATACTAAATACTAAGATGCTTTTTTTTTTTTTCTGTATACGCTTTCATCCTGGTTCTACAGATGGATCACCGATACCAATAACTTATCTATGGATGCCAGTAAAATCACCCATAGAGTCTACTGGAACCAAATTTTCCTTGTTCCAAAGGAGCAGCATCTTTGCAATGCCAGTCTACCATGACTCAATGAAACTTGTGGCTGAGGGGAAAAAAATCCACTGGCAGTTAAAATTTATGGGTTCATTTCAACATATGCCCATGGAAAATAATGTGTTACTTTTGAAATTAGGAGATAATGATGATAGAGTTGCACATTTTTGCATGTACACATACATATAAGTGACTCTGCATTAGTGTGCCTTTTTTAAAAAATGGATTATATTGCATATAAGTTATCATCTAAAATTCGGTAGCACAAAAGAAAAATCTGGTAAGAGTGTTCAGCCAATAATGGAGTGGATAAGATCAGCTTGACCTACTATAACACATGCATGGTGAATTATATTTAAATTATGTATCATTGATGATACCATATGGATCTCTCCCAGCAGAGATTGAACTACAACTTTGGAATCTGCTCAGTTTATTGAAGAAATAAAACATAAAACTGTATAAGAAAATGAAAGTAAAATACAAGATTAACCTCAGGGTAGAGTCCTTACACAGTGAAGACTTAATTTTTAATGGTGTCATTTTCTGTTATGGTAATGTCCATAACTTTAAGTAAATATAGCAAGACCTCCGTATTTAACCATGTCATTTTCCATTGCTGCATAGTGGTACTATGATAACCATAAGAGGATAGTTGCTCAGTTGTTGGAAGGTAATGTCCACAAAAGGGCCAGTGTTGTGTAGTGGTTTGATCATTGGAATGTGACTCTGGAGATCAGGGTTCAGATTCATGGGAACCATGGAAAACCACTGGATGACCTTGGGTAAGTCACACTCTCTCAGCCTTATAGCAAAGCAAAGTTAAAGCCCTTCTGAACAATCTTGCCAAGAAAACCTCATGACAGGGTCACATTAGGATTGCCTAAGTCAGAAAAGACTTGAAGGCACACAAGAACAGCAACGTCTAAATACCATATTTTTAAAATGGAAGAGTCAGACTCAGTTTCCTTCTCATTACTAAACAGGTTTTTAAAAACTTCATTGGTTTTTAAAAGTAAATTAGACTCCTGTTCATATTTACCAGAATATTCTTGCTAAATGCAGAAATGGGCAGCATTTTCAGCTTCATCAGTAATAACTTCGGAGTCTGGCCTTGTTGCAGAAATACCACATAAGTACCGCCCCGATATTTAGTTAATCTTTGTACTTGTTTCTACTCCTTCAAGTTATGTGACTGACTTTGGCATTTCAAGCTTCTTTTCCCTGGTCCTATGAAACTCTGACCTTTGAATGTATCTTCCAGGAATTGCCTTTAGTCCATCATACTGTCAGGCCTGTACCTGGAAAATCATTCCTGAACATCTGTTTGAGAGCATGGCTGGCATCTTGTTGCTGTTTTACATATACATAAGTTCCCTTAAGCATGGGGTTGTATACTTTTGGCCATGATATAATGAGGTAGTGTTCTTTTACTCTTTTAATGTAATTTCTTTCTGACATGGTATCAATTATTTTTACTTCAGAAACTTTCCTAAATTCTCTTCTTATGAATGAATTTTATTGGGAGCTAATTTTTATAGTGGCCTAAATACCTGAAGGTACTAGATCTCATCTGAACTTGGAAGCTAAGCAGAGTCTACACTGGTTAGTACTTGGATAGGAGACCACCAGGAAATGCAAAGTGCTGCCAACTGTATTTCAGAAGAAGGAGCTAGCAAAACTGCCTGAGTATTCTTTGCCTAAGAAAACCTAAAATTCATAGGGTCACCATAGGGACCCCTGGTGGCACAGTGGTTAAATGCCAGTACTGCAAGCCACAAGGTTGTGAGTTCGATCCTGCCAGGCTCCAAGGTTGACTCAGCCTTCCATCCTTCCGCAGGTCGGTAAAATGAGTACCCAGCTTGTTGGGGGCATGTATAGAAATATGTATAGAAATACATGCTATTTCTAAGTTGTTTGCCGCCTCGATCCATATGGAGAGGCGGGATACAAATAAATAATAATAATTAAAAAAAGTCAACAGGTGGCTTGAATGCATGATTTTTTACAGCACAGTGTGTTTGTTCAGATGCAAGTCTGCTATGTGAAGTAGTGTTTCCTTTTCTGCAAGTGTGCTTACCATTGCTGGGCTGGGCTGCGGTTACAGACTTTGAATAGCTGAGAAGAGTTGTTTGAGGAACGTATTGCGTTTATTTTTCTGTTTGTTTTTTGTTTTTTTGAAATCTTTGTTATTTGTAGGCTTTTTGTTGTTTTATGTGTTTTTAGCTTCTCTATGTCACCTGAAGTATTTGTTTATAATTCTGACAAATTAATTATGAAACATGAAAGGTAGTAATCTAAATCCTTCCTTTCATGAGCAAATGTTACTGTATAAATTTGATTTTTACTGTCATTATGAGTTGATATTTTAAGTAGTTCTCTTGTTTCTATAATTAGATACCATTGTCTAATTTCTGTATTATGTAGCTCCTTTCTGTCTTGTAATCAGTGAATCATCTGTAGGCTGAATAAACCAAATTCGTTCTCATCCTCATTCATTTCTTAGATCATGTTGTATCTGTGCTGTGTGTGGGGTGGATCTTACCTATGATCCACCATGCAGAGAAGTATCTTGATTCAGTCCCTGGCATTTCCAGTTAAAAAAAATGTGTAGCATGTGTAATGTAATACTGCTGCCTGAGATACCTGGTTGCCAGCCAGTGTAAACAATACTGACAGAGGGATAAATAATGTGGTTTGCCATAAGACAGTTTTCTACAACACTTATTTCACTGGCCCTAGCCTCCTGCTCTTGTGCCTACCATTAGTTACATCTTTGTGCTCTCACGTTTTTCAGTGTATCCTCTGCAAATTCACAAGAATGTTCTCAAAAGAGAGCTGCATTTTGAATCCTGTTTTAAAAACCTATTTATATCAATAGACATTAACATTCTAATCTACTTCTAGCCAAAGATAATAGATGTATTTACACATGACTAAATAGACCAGCGTGTGAGTAGGATTATACATTCTGTTCAAAGCAAAGAAGTGGAGACGGCACCCACACTCAAATGCTTCCCAGTGTGCATCCAGTGTATGTCCATAATTCATTTAAACAAGCTATAGACTATGAACATTTACTAGGTATTTACGTCCCTTATCAGGAACTGATAAACACTGCAGAAGTTTGCTCACACACATAGATTGTCTTTGCTGAGTTGGGTGTGAATATTCAGCTGATGACAGAGCACACAGGAGGGATGTGAAAATCTCTGCCTAGCACGTGCAAGAGGTACGACCTTAATTTTGCTGCTTCTTCATATTTCATTGGTATTTTCTTTCCATTGTTGCTTTATCAGGTTTTAAGAATTAGGTTTTTCCTCCCTGCCTTGAAAATTGCATGCTTTAACACATTTTTCCTAATTTAAGCATTTATTTCCACAATTCCTTAATTAAATGCAACTTTTATCCCATATAGTAAAGAGGATCTTTGCATAAAGGTGGGCACATTTTAAAATATACACATTGTTTTGTATGAATTTTTACTTCTTAGAACTACTCTGCAAGCTTTGCAGATGCATGGCTGTTCAATGTGAGGTGTTTTTTTTCTCTCCAAAAAATGTTGGGTTGTTCAACAAACTTTACTGTTGTCAAGACCATTGAGACTAACAACATTTCTTTCCATGTCAGGCATACATCTTTTTTTGGGGAAAAATGTTCCTCATGGAGCAGGTATTTTGTACCTTAATGCAGCTTACTGAAATTGTGAAAAGGAACAGAAAATATGCATCTATGTTGAATGTAATATGTTACACCAAAGTGTAAATAAATGTTATTTTTCTTAAGTCCCAAAACCATTATTTTGAATGTATATTTCTGAGTTCCTCCATATGTCAGCAGGAGGAGCTGACTGGATTCTACCCTTAGGGGTTATTTCTTACTCTGTCCTCATATTCCAGAACAAAGTGGGAAGTAAAAGAAAGCTTTAGCTAAGGAAGAAGAAGGCAGGAAATTTCCATTAGAATAAGGGAAATGAGTTCAGCTGTTATTCCTTTCTTGTCTAATTTACTATGATCCTGTATTAAATTTCCAGTGGCTGGATCCTATCTATCTTGTAAAATTTCGTTTTGTAGAATGTAATGAAGGTATGCTGACTTAACATCTGATGCTCTGCTGAAAAACAAGGGAACAACAACATCTTTGAAAGAAATAGGTTTTAAAGAAATACTTATATAGATGTAATTAAAATTTTTTTATTGCCACTAAAATACTACAGCAGTACTTGGATCTAAAGGTTTCAGTAATGATAGGGAAATGCTCCAGCTTTTCCTCAGATCCAGTTTGCTGCAATCAGGCAGTACCTCTGTGATGTTTAGGGGAGGATCTTAAGTGAAACATATGTGAAAATAGCAACCCATTTCTCAGCTACACATTAGGTGGATGCAGAATGTCAACAAGATTCATATAGTTCATAACTGATACAGCTGAGGAGCAAAAAATGAGTATTTTCAGCTGATTATTTTTTATATATAATGTGTGTGGTACGTTTGTGTGTATATATAAACATACAGGCCTCTGTCTTATTCATATTAATAAAAGGCTTAATCCACTAGACTTTTCCGTTAAATAATGTGTCTTTTTCTCTGAATTCCTGTTTGCTGCATATATTACTTTTTATCCTTGTAATAAAAAATGATATAAACACATGTAAAAAATTTTTCTTTGTGTACTACTGTAACAATTTGTGTTAAGAATAATATTACACACTTGAACTGGAGTACATATTAAATATGAATTTTCTCTGTACAAACTGTTCAGATACCCATTAGTGGCCATTTGTTGGTCTTTTGTGTGCTTCTCTAGTATTTGATCAGGGTGTAATTCTAATCTTATTTATGAGGAATCCCATTGAGAACTCTTGCATTAAATGTAGCTTCAGTAGGTCATTTACAAATAGCAGTTCTGTGACTTCAGACCAAATCATATTCCTAAGTACATTGTGAAAAGGCACTATAAAAAGTTGAAATAAATAGGCATACTTACATGAAAGTACAAATAATAGCAATAGTCCTAATTTTCCTAGTAAGATGAGACATTTGTGTCTACAGTTATGTTTGTCTGCCTTCTCCCAAATTGCTTCAGTAGCCCAGTCAGGAGTTCTGCTGTATCAATGGTGAAAAAGGGGGAAAGATAAAAGGATGCTTTATTTCACTTGGGTGAGAACTGTTCTCTCCTTCAAAATGATATTGAAGAAAACTATCATCATGCAAAATTCTGCATCTTTGTAAGAGCAGTAGCAGTACCTCCTGCTATCTTCATCTAACACACACGTTTTAAAATACTAGCTTCCAAATACCCTAAGGGTGCCAGATCCTGTCTAATTTTTGGAAGCTAAATAGGATCAGCTCTGGATAGTACTTGAATGGAAAACGGCCAGTGAATACCAGGTGCTGTGGGATATATTTCAGAGGAAGGAACTGTGAGTATTCCTTGCCTAAGAATATCCTATGAAGTTTTTGGGGTTGCCATAAGTTGAGAGGCAGCTTAATGACATGTACACACAGGAGATGGTCCATACTATTCATTCAGAAGCATGCTTGAGCATTTGGGAGAGAGAGGTACTATCTACAATGATGAATGAGATTTGTCTGGATAGCAGCAAGAGACATTTAATAAAAGCTTGTTCTTATTAATGAGCAAACTGTCATTTTAATAAGGGGGGGAGATGGAGATGGGACCTGCATGTTCCACAGCTCCATTGCATTGCTTTCTATTACATCTTTCCCTTTGAGTGCTGTTTTACTAGAAAGAGAATTGTATATTTTGCATGTGTGTGGGCACAAAACATAAAACCTAGAGGCAAAATGTGAAACAAATATGGCTCATGGCAAGAAAGGTAAGAGTTACCATTGTATTATGCCCTTTACTTGGCATCTTCCTAGAATCATAGAGTTGGAAGAGACCCCAGGGGCCATCCAGTCCAACCCCCTGCTATGCAGGAACACAAATCAAAGCATTCCCAACAAATGGCCATCCAGCCTCTGCTTAAAAACCTGCAAAGAAAAAGACTCTACCACAATGTGAGGCAGCATATTCCACTGCCAGACAGCTCTGACCATCAGGAAGTTCTTCCTGAGGTTCAAGTGGAATCTCCTTCCCTGCAGCTTGAATCCATTGATCCTTGTCCTAGTCTCTGGAGCAGGGGAAAACAAGCCCACTCCCTCCTCGACATGACATCCCTTCAAATATTTAAATATGGCTATCATGTCTCCTCTTAACCTTCTCTTCTGCAGACTAAACATACCCAACTCCCTAAGCCGTTCCTCATAGGACATGGCTTCCAGACCCTTCACCATTTTGGTCACCCTCCTCTAGACATGTTTCAGCTTGTCGATATTCTTCTTGAACTGAGCACAGTATTCCAAATGAGGCCTAACCAGTGCAGAATAGAATGGTACTGTTACCTCCCTCGATCTAGACTCCAATTGATGCAGCCAAAAATCACATTGGCTTTCTTGGCTGCTTCATCACACTTCTGGCTCATGTTCAACTTGTGATCTATCAAGACTCCTAGATCCCTTTCACATGTACTGCTATCCAGCCACGCATCCCCCATCCTATATTTGTGCTTTCCCTTTTTTCTGCCTAAGTGTAGGACTTTACACTTCTGTCTGTTGAAATTCATTTTGTTAGCTTTGGTCCACCTCTCCAATCTGTCTAGGTCATTTTGAATTTTGATCCTGTCCTCTGGTGTATTAGCAACCCCTCCCAATTTGGTGTCATCTGCAAATTTGATCAGCAGGCCTCCATTCCTTCCTCCAAGTCATTGATGAAGATGTTGAATAGCACTGGGCCCAGAACAGAACCGTGTGGCACCTCACTAGTAACTTCTCTCCTACTTTGATATAACCACCCTGAGCTGAGAATAAATGTTGTGGCAATGAAGGACTGAAAACACAAAACTTGTACTTATACCTATGCAGAACATTTTGCCAAAAAAAAAACAAAAGGGGGGGGGATATTATTCCATAGGATGATTTTTCAATCTGGTATCTTTTTCTGTTCATTTGTCTGTAAATGACAAGACATTATTGTCATTAGATTATGGCAAATGTGTTCAGAATTAAGTTCAAGGTGCATTTCAGTGTTGTGAAAAAGGATTTTATTGGCTTGAGATTTCTATATTATGCTCCATGCAAGGTGCAGGTGAGCTTAATAAGAAATTTGTTTGTTTATTAAAAGTATTAGCTGATCACCTCTTGGCCCACCAGATTCCTGAGGTGATGCACAACAGATTAAAAACAGATACACATATTTTTTAAAAAAAAATAAAAAAAATCTTAAAAATACGCACGTTAAAACATCTAGAGATTAATGACCATATAAAGCAAGGCAATCTTGAAGTCTTACTGAAAAGGTAGGGATGGTGCCAGCCTGATCATCTTTGGGAGTCAGTTTCATAATCAAGATGGTGCTTCTAGTAATGCCCCTTCTTGCAAGATACACAACTAACTCTCCACTGAGGATCTCAAATTCTAGGTGGATTCATGTGACAAACAATGGTTTTTCAGATATCCTTGTCTGAATAGGGCTTTGTACGTCAAAACCAGTGCTCTGAATTGAGTTCAGATGTAGATTGTCAGCCAGTTGAGTTAGTATAGTACTGGTGATGTGCACTCTGTAAGGTACGCTCCAGACAACAATTTCGTTTCTCTCTGTTAGATTAACTTTTAGTTAGCTTTTGGACTATTTTCTAGGGCAGCCCTACATAAAACACAGCACAGTAGTCTAATTAGAAGGTAATTAAGGTATGAACCACTGTGGCCAAATCAGTCTTCCCCAGCTGAATATAGGCATTTCAGGCCACAGCAACCATCTGGTCTTCCAGGAACAATGCTGGGCCCAAGAGCATCCTTCCCACACTGCAGTCCTGGTGCTTCTTGGGAAGTGAAATTGCAGTCCCATCCAGGACAGGTTGTAATAGGTTGGTTTTTCTGCTGCTTTGTCTATAGATTCTGTTTATTCAGTCACAGCCAGTACCTTGCTACATCAACATGGTGAATTAGGATTTCTACAGAGAAAGAAAGCGAATGAAAGGTAGAGCTGAGTGTCATCAGCACAGCTGTGAAATTCAGCATTCTACCTTACCTTCCCCAGTGTTTTCATCTAGGTATAAGAAAACATAGCAATGATATTGAACCTTGCAAAACTCAGAGGGTAGCAGCTGTGAGGCCAAACTGCTGTTGTCCAGCACTGCTTTCTGGAAACATTAAGCCAAAAAGGATTGTAGCCGTTGCAAAACCATGCTGCTTAGCCCCATATCAGCAAAGTGACCCAGAAGGATGCCACAGTTAATGGTATCAAATGCTGTTAGGAGAGCCAGCAGAAAGCGACATACTTCACCATCCATTTCCTAATGTAAGTCATCCACAAAGGTGACCCATAACTGGGCATGAACCAGACTGGAATGGATCCAAATAATCAATTTTATCCAAGAAAGCCTGTAGGTATGCCATTACCACTCAAAGACTTTACTTTGAAAAGAAAGATTAGAAATTAGCTGATAATTATGTAGGGTAGTCTAGCATAGGACTCTCTATCAGACCTCTTACAACTGCTCTTTTAGAGGTTTTCCTGTTTCCAAGAAGCATTTACAGCCCCCAACTAGTTGGCCAGTTCTTCTCTGGCAACTCTAATCAGCCAGGAGGAACATGGATCTCATGTGCAAGTGGTTGGCCCCACCTCCTCAGGTAGCTTATCCATATAATTAGGTTGGATAAGTTGAATTGATCTACCCAAATTGTTAAGTCATTCCTCAGTTACTTTCCTTGAATATGCCGTCAATACAGAGTCCACATTTGAATGCATGTGAGTGATTTTATTTGAAGTACTTTTGTAATTTTATTATGACAAGTACTCATTTTCATTCATGTGTGTGTGTCTGTATGTGTATACATACATATACATATATGTATATATACATGCACACACACTCATATGTACATATATATGAGAAACACATTGGTTGTGACTTAACCGACTGGCTAGCATAACACTAGCCATAACACTGGCTAGCATAACCTATTTTCAAGTAGTGGCTGTAATACTAAATCTCCATTTTTAAGTGCTGTCATTGCATACATTATCTTCCCCACTCACTTAGTTTTGATGTTTATAGCTAAAACAGAGATGCTAGCTTTCTGGAGTCGTATACATTTTTTATTTATAGTCTATAAAGTATCATCACCACAGATATATAAAAAGAAACTGAACTTCCCTGAAAATTCATGAATTCCGGTATACATTAATGCGATTAAAGAATCACAAAACTTGAACATAATATAAGTTAAACATGACAGTGAATATCAAGTTCAGTAAACTGCAAATACTTTATGATGTCAAATTATAGTTACAATGCTAGTTTATACTCTTGAAGTAACAAGGATGAATACTATGAACATTGACTTCATGAGCAGAAGAAAATGGGATTAGCATTAGAATTTTAATCATATCTGATATTTAATATTTGAATACTACTGCTTTTCAAGCTAGATACTATCCACGGTATTCACAAAGCTTTTGAATAATTTCCTGAAAATTCTGAAGTTGTGCCATTTACTCCAAAGTTAAAAGAGATACATAAAATTTAACAATATTGTAAATGAATACACAGGAGAAAGGTTAGAAAATGTGTGAGTGATAAGAATAAAAATGGTCTACCCTTCTATAATGTATAGGAAACAGAACACAGCTTTAAAGGTATGCTTTCCTTCTCGAATAGATGCAGTCTTCCCAGAACTAAAACACAAAGCAGAACTCAAATGGCTGTCTCGTTGAATTCTTTTTTGTAATAGTTTAATTCAATTGGTCACATCAGGGGGATCCTGTATTCATGAATGTCTGTGTTCAGGCAAAGAGACTGCACGTTACCTCTGTGACTGATAATGTTTGTTTTGTGTTCTACTTTTCAATAACTCTTCACTTTAAGCAGTATGTTGCCTCAAACAGGAGTGGGTATAAGGATACTCAGCATAATGGAATGGGCCAGGTTTAATTCCCTTAATCACTTGGTCAGGGCAACAGAATTAACCATCCACATCTGTTCACTTCAGAATGCACATGTCTAGTTCCCTCTATTATATAACAAATGAATGCAGGCCCATTACGCTGTTCCTAGCCTGCCTTTCCTAGAATACGGAATCAATTCACAAAGCCCCAAAAGGCAACTACAGACTTACCGTGACTTGATGCAAGGCTGATTCTGAGGTAGAATTACTGCAATTATATTGTAAAGCTACTTTTAGATGAGGCCTCAGGAAAAAAAGGGTTTTCTGCCAATATTATATCCAGGGTTCTCAGTTAGTGGTTTGTTAGCAGCAACTTCAGAAAGCAACGTTTATGACACAAAAGGTTCTGGTTAAAGAGAGAGACCGATAAAAAACTATGAAATACGGTTTAAACACTCTAACCAACTTCAGCAAGAGAGGCACTGCCACTCCAATCATTATGGCACTGTAACTGGTCACATTTAAATTACTGGAAAATAATCAAGGAAAGAATATTTAAAATAAGGATGGGCTTGGCTGAGCATTTTGTATTGGAAGGGGGCACATTTCAATTTCTGGTTGAAGACAATTTCCAAAGTAACTGTAAAAGAATTCTGTCTCCTTTATGTGTTCAAGTAAGCTCAATATGACTTAGAAATGTATACTGTAGTAACTGCATTCAGGAACAATTTACAGCTCATATGCTCTTTAGCAATCCTGTTTGCTGTGTTTTTCTTTCAGGAAAACACACATGGATCCAGGCTGAGGCTGCAGTCCTGTATCCGCTTACCTAAAAGTAAGCTTTCATGCATTCAGTGAATTTAATTCAGAGTAGCCATGCATGTGTCATTGGCTGGAACTTAGTTAAAATTAGTTACTGTTGAAAACAAATATAATGTTATCCTAAGTAACTCTTCACATTAATTTTTTGGTGGAATTTAAATTAATCTGGGACCAAACTGAAGTATTTTTATAGAAGTTCATCTGCAAATAGTTGTATATGCCTCAGGACTCAGATTAGTCCATATCTGTGTGTCTGTGTGGGTACTCATGCACTAAGGACATTTTGTAGGAAACACTGCTGTATTTCTGACAGACAAGTCTGCCATGTAAAGCATGAAGTAGCACTCAGTGTGTTGCAGATTCCCAGGCTTTGATGGGTTCACATACTTAAGCACATGAAGAGAAATGCAGTCCATTGTGTTACTTAAGTGAAAATAAAAACATTTTGGGCAATTTGCGCTGAGATACTGATTCTTTCCATGCAGATGAGTCATGTGAAAAGTGGTGCTGGTTCTTCTTTTCTATGAAATAAATGCTCTGTGAATCAATGTATGTTCTTCACATCTGCTGTGGGTTAGTAGCAGATTGCAAGTGTTCTGAATTAAACTTCACCAACCTCTACAGAAAATGAACGAGAGAAATTAATGTGGCTAGGTGTCAAAAAGTGACAACAAACAGATACTAATTTTGTTTAATTTCATTGTAAGCTTCCTCTGTTTCTTCAACAGAAGATCACATTCTTAGGAGTTTATCTCTTAAAATGAATGTAGCTTATTACCATTAACCGGCTCAGATAGATTGCCTGATATGAAGTTCATTAAAGAGGTCTATATGTGTTTTTAGAATGATTGCTTATATAGGATGTTATGCTAATTTTAGCAATGTTATATTCTATTTGGTCAGCAGTTTGATGCAGACTATAAAACAGGTGGGAATCACATGGCCTTCCTGGCTATGGCAGCTGGGAATTATAGTCCAATATTTGGATCACCACCCGCCCCTACTTGCTGTAAAATAATATATCAGTTTCAATCATTAATATAAACCATATCCTTACATAATTAAGGCTTTCTGCCTTAAAAAACAAAAACAAAACTTTTTTTCAGACTGAATAACAAGCATGTCAGCCAAAAATGCAATCTGTCAGGGTGGAAGTGTGCTACCACATTAGAGAGGGCATAATAAAAATATAACATTGAAGCACATAAACAAACAGACTTTCAAGTTATATAATTACTTCTGCTAAAATAAAGACAACAAATACAGTTTAAAAATAAATGTCAAGTATTGATCAATAATTCTAGAAAGTTTATACTTATTGGTCAGATTAATGGGACTCAAGAAAAAGATGACTTCCTTCTGATCAATTAGAAAAGAATTAGAATGTTCTCTGGATATTTAAGTATAAATAGAAGGTCTAGAACATGAGTGACAACTGTGCAGAGGGTAGGAGTCAATTTTCACTGCTTCAGTCCTTTCTTCTAGGTCACACTCACACTTAAACCTCTTCTGATCACCATTTTTAACTAGCTTAAAAATTCAAATTTGAGAGTACAGAGTTTGATGTTTTTCAGGTCATGTACATGTGGATTTCATTCATTTTTTGTGGTTTTTAAGCAAAACAAATGTCAATTCTTTTTGAAACAACAATGGGAGATTTGGGGCTTTAGAGGATTGGAGGGAGGGGGAACAGGAGTATGTTGAGTTGTTTGTTGAATTTATACCCTACCTTTCTTGTGGGATGGGATCCAAGGCATCATGGGTTGGGTTGGGTTTGGATGCTGTATGTAACCCCTGAACCACATTTTCCCTACACTAGAGAAAACTTTTTTTACAAATGAAAGCTAAAAATTTAGAGATGTGACACAATCCAGGTTACAGTAAGAATGGTAAGGGGCTAAAACTTGGATAATTAAACAATTAAACTGATGATAAAAAGAAGGCATAAATAGGAATATTCAAGTTTAGGAGTGAGTCAGCAAAAATTACAAAGAATCTAGTTTCAAGACTGCAGGTACTTACTATAGAGTTGATAGATCACTAGACAACATGTAAAGTATTCAAGGTGTTGTAGAAACAGAAGGATTGTTTAAAAAAAAAACACAGAACCTACATGGACCCTTATATATTGTAATAACATATCTGAACAACATTGATAATGTGTCCAACCTACCCATTACAAAGAGGAAGTGAAAGATTTAAAAATGGCTCTGGGTTGCAGTGAAACAGCAAATGTGGTAGTAAATTTCAAAGTATGTATTTCTTCAACTCAGCTCAGCCCAAAAGGAAGGATTCAACCTTAGGTACTTGATGATTTTCAGTCTCCTTGTTTCAAGTTGTATACTATCACATCCTCATAGAGAAAGCTGGATGAAAGTCAGAGGAAGGAGACATGAAAATCGGTGGAAGGAACACAAGCAGTTTAAGATATGCAGATGACACGATACTGCTAGCAGAAAATAGCAAAGACTTGTTAAAAGTATAAGGGGGGGAACCATAGCAGATTTATGTAAGTTTAAAGACACTGAGACCATTACTTTTTAAAATATATATATATACACACACATGCATATACATACACATACATATGTACACGCATATGTATATACTTTGAGTCAAGAAATGTTATCAAGGCATCAGGAGAAAGGCAATTATGAAGGACCTGGATAAGATCCTCAAGCATTATATATCAAAGTCATGATCATCTATGCAATTATATTTCTAGTTTCTATGTATGGTTGTGAAAGTTGGACAGTGAAGAAAATTGACAGGAAAATAATCATTTGAAATGTGATGTTGGAAGAGAATTCTGCAGATACCATGCAATGCCAAAAAGAGGGGGGGAGGAGTGGGTCAAAGACAAAACCAAGCCTAAATTCTTTCTAGAAGCCAAAATGATTAAACTGAGGCTGTTGTGCATTGCCCATATTTTTGTCATACAGCATGATTCATTAGACAAGATAATGTTTGGTGAAGTAGAAGGCAGTAGGAAAAGTGGAAGACCACCCCACAGGTGATAGATTCAATCAAGGAAGCTATAGCTCTGAATTTGCAAGACTTGAGCAGGGCTGTTAATAACACAATGTCCTGGATGTCTCTTGTTCATAGGGTCACGATAAGCTGAAGTAGATTAAAAACATAGTGAAGTAGTACAAGTTTTGTTCTCGGGACTGTAGCCTTGATGCAGGAATAATTGTTGTTATCAAAAAACCTCTCCTGTCTCTTGAGCAAGAAAGGACTAGACTTGCTTCTGTTGTCAGCTATTTTCTGTCTGTAATCTTACAGTTGTGGGGACCCTTGACAAAACACATGAAAATGCTGAAAACAGATTTTTTAAAAAAATAAAAATAAAAAAAAATAATGAGCACAAGAAGTATTTATACTTTGGCATCAGTGATAAGTTATTGCATGTAATAAGGATTTGATTGGATTCCTCTTGACTGATGATAGAGATTCAAGTAAGCTATAAATATTAACTCCTCATATGTTGACCCATTTCTGATTTCAATCTTTTAAAATAACTGTGTGATTTAGTATGCAAACCATAGTGTAGATTTGGCCAAAAAACTAGTTTCATTCCTTTCCCAAATACCCATCTGGAATGAATATCAATGAGTGTCATTCCTCTCACTGGGTGATTGGATAAAATAATGCTTCCCTTTTTAAAGTGTCCAAACTGCAAAATGATGTCCATTTGTGCTGGGTTCTGAATAGTCCCATCATCTGTAAGGCAATCCTTTACAGTAACTACTAGGTAAATTTCTTGTAACAATAGTTGCTGCTGTGTGCCTTAAAGTAATTTCTGAGGTATGGCAACCATAGTACAAATCTATTGTGCTGTTTTCTTGGCAAAATTTACTCAAGGGTGTGCGATTGTTTCCATTTACTTCTTCTGAGGCTAAATGTGGCTTGCCCAAAGTCGCCCATTAAGCTTCGATGACAGAGGGGCAATTCAGACCCTGGACTCTTGGGCCCTTTTCACATGCAGGCGGCAGAACAGGGCAAGCCACGCCAAAATGGGGCTTACCTTGTTCTGTCGCCACGCGGAGCAGAGCATCCCGCTGCTCTACACGCAGCAGCATCCTGCAGGGTCCTCGGCGCCCGACAGCAGCCAAAATGGCGGATTTTGACTGGCGGAGCCTCTCCACCAATCGGAGAAGCTCACCAGCTGGAAATCCTGCCCCCTTCCTGATCTGCAGGGACGCCCTTTTGTGCGTCCGTAAATCCATACGGGCGCTGCGACGGGGCTGGACGCCCCGTGCCTTTGAAAAACCCCATAAAATGTGGTTTTTCAAAAGCACACGGCGCCACCACTTGCGGGCGCCCGACCGTGGATTGGCATGTGGATTTACTCGTGAGTAATCCACCCCAATTCACGTAATGGTGTAGACCTCCGTGGTGGTCGATCTACACCATTTTTTTAACCCCATGTGAAAAGGGCCTTGGTCTCTTAGATGGCCATTCAAACTACTACGTAATACAGGCTTTAGCAGTAAGTCAGATGGTCTTAAATCAACTCCTATTGGAAATTCCTAAGCATGCTTAACCATGAGTTTTTATTGGAACCACACACCTTACAAGAAGATGATGGGGAACATGCAATTCCCACGTTGCAACAGCGTCACTGACTGCTAGTTCATTTCTGGGCACAATACATTGTTCTATAAGCCCTGTGTAGCTTGGTTCTGGACTATCTGAAACCAAGACCATGTTTCATTATGTGAGCCTGCCTGAATTTTAGGATCCTCAGAAGAGAATTTTCTCTTGTTCCCATCATTGCCACAGACATACTTGATGAGGAAGTTAGCTAGTGAAGAAGTATGCCAACATTTCAGCCCTCATATTAGAGTAAGAGGACGTTTCCTGGAAAAGCTGAAGTCTTAATTGTTTCTACTTGTAATAAAAGAGTAAACAAATAAGTAAAGAAAACAGTAATGAATAAAACAAATTACCTTATTGGTGTGCACTGCAGATTTCTCTCACCAGTTGGGGCTGTGTGTGTGTGTGTGTGTGTGTGTGTGTGGCAGTGGCGTATCTGTTACCTTGACTTCTGGGGGACCCTGGGGGACACCTGGATTTGCTCCAAAAACACAAAGATGGGGGAAATGAGCGGAGTAGTGCTTAGCAAAGCAGAGGGCGGGGCAAAAAAGTGAGATCTTGGATCCTATGTCTACAGAGTAGACATAGTAGACATGGCACAAGAGCCAGGCCAAATGTCCAATCACCAGTTGTTTATTCAGCAGAATTGGCAAAATATCCACACACATACACACAATGAAGCAGGCAGACACACAAGCATACAAGGACTAATGAGTCAGAAAGATATGAAGATCGGGAAAAGCAGAGGGAAACAGAGTGGTTTATACTGCACCTGATCCTGTAGTCTTTGGCCCAGGAAGAAGCAAGGTGAAGGTGGCTCAGTGGAGGAAGAATGCTGAGGGGAGTTCTCGGCTAGGAGAATGCCAGAATGCCAGTCAAGTGTGGGAGCTCTCTGAAGAGAGTCCCAAAAGGGGACTCAATTATAAGGCAAAACATGCCTTAGGGAAAGACCCTTTCCTGGGATAGGACAATGGCCAAATCATACAGATGGACCTTGCCCATCTGCGTTAATCTCATCAAGAAGACATGTAATCCTCTCAAGGTGCTATTGTTGTTGATGGTCCATTGTGCGTGTATGCATGCCTTTCGAGGTTTCCCTCTTGGAGACGTGATTGGGAGAGCCTCGCTCTGACTTTTGCTAGTAAGGCTGCAGTCTTAGACCCAGGTGTCTAGGTTTATGTCCGGTGAACCTCTGGCTTAATAACTTTGGATATTAAATATTATACTCCCCCGGGACTGGGTCTGCCAGCAGGGGTTACATATCTAGCATAAACAGCACTCAGGGCAAGCATGGCGTTTTCACCCCTACATTCTTGCCCCCACCCCTACATGCACAGCTTTTTTGCGTCCCTCCAGCATTGGTACCTTGGGCATGTACCCTACTTGCTCAACCCTAGACACACCTCTGGTGTGTGGTGGTAGGGAGGAGTCTTGATGAGTCTTGCCATTTAGTCCAGAAGTCTGTTACTGCCAGTTCCTCTGCTGTCACTGATCTCTCACTTTTGATATCAATTTGTCTTTTATGTATGGAAATTTATTGAAGGCGGCTTCAAGAAGTTGCTCCCATTATTGCCCTATCACTCACACTTTTTTTTTTTCAAATCTTTTGACTTCCAGGAAGGCTTGGTGCTTGGATGGGAATATTTTCTTCTAAATCTCTGTAGTGGTTTGCTAACAAATTTTGGTGGAAAGTCATTTGAACAAGAGAATATGCAGTCGGTATTTGGAAAAGGTTTGTTTGCTCTTTAGGTTTTGAAAATGTTTTGGGAGACGTGAGAAGCCACCAAAAGGGGATGGTGGCTTGAGAACATTTAATTTTTATATGAAAGAGCAAAGTTGATTGGAGGGGAGGAAAAGAAGGTGGATCCATCCAACAGTACTATTGGAAGAAAAAAAGATATTGTGGAGGTAGAGAAATGTGTTAAATATGACTTGTCATTGAATCAGTCTGTAATTGTCCTACTTTTCCAGCAACATTTGTTTTTGCAGTTGTCCATACTCAACTCTGAGTTCCCTTCATAAATGCCTTAATAAGTGGGTGCACAGATGTCACTTGGTTATCTATGTATTCATCAGTTAATATTTTTAAACAGGGGTGATTTGAGACAGCTCTAATAATATGTTCACTTGGTAGCAGGAAATATATTCACTTGTAGTTGTGTCTGTTTTCTTAACACCATAATATACTAAGTTTTTAAAAATATGTTCAAAATACTTATTTCTTCATCAAAAAAGCTTCTGGGAAATGTTGCATTTCTCAAATTTTAACAGATACTAATCACTATCTGTAATTGTTGTCAGGATATATACTATGCCAGAATATGTGTACTGTGTCAAAAGGAACCAACAAGGCTACTTGGAGCATAAATACAACCGACATTCCTGATGCTTAGTAAGGTTGACATTTTAGTCAGGCAGAAGGATCCCAGAAAACTCTTTCAGGTCTTATTTATTGAAGAGGCAGTTGATGTGTTTTCAGGAATAACCTAGCAGGATCACAGCCCCTGCAAGTCTTACATTCTCATTAAGAAGTGAGTAGGTGGGTTTCAGAGCACATGAAAGCACTGTGCTCCTGGTAGGGGTAACCTTTCTTGTCCTCATTAGGGTGAGTGATGACAGCAGTGAGAAATGAAGTATTCTCAGTTTTTATCTTCCCCTGTAGAGTAACAATAACCAGGGGAAAATAGACCAACACTGGTTCTACTATTTAGTTTTATCAGACAAGAAAATGTTTTGCTACTTGTTAACATAATGCTCATTATACATATTTTCATCACATATCCATATGGATTATGCCGAACTTCATCATTTTCTTCATTTTATTTTCCTTCACATTTTTAAAGGTATGTAGCTAAGATGAGAGCAGTGGGGTGGCATTTCAATCAGTAATAATCCTTGACTAAAGAAGATATTCCATTAGTGAGCAAAGGTAGCAGCAACAGAACTGATCACCCTAGGTTCATTTTCTTGTTTACTCAACCAGTGCATTCCCCCTCCCCCTGCCATGAAACACACATTGCAGTACAACTAGGTTGTTGACTACACTGTCACTACAGGCAGCTAATAGTCTCACTCAGGGGAGTGAATAGACTGCTGAAAGAGGTCCAGAACACTTGGCTCCTCTTCTGGCAGCTCCCTGAGTGGCTGTGCTGGTTGTTGGATGAGGACATTTTTGTAGGGTCCCTTTCACACTGAAGAACTATAGCATTGTTATTCCACTTTAACTGCCATGGCAACCCCCTGTTGAGTGCCAAGATTGGCATTTTAAGGAGGAAACTTTAGAATTCTCAACCATATAACTTTATAGTGCTTCTGACCAAAACATAAATACCAGGATTCCATAGGATGGAGCCATGGCTGCTAAAGGGGAATAATAGTGATATGATATTAGACTACACTAACCGTGATAGTGCACTATACTAACAGTGTAGTGTAAAAAGGCCCTAAGAGGGCTAGTGACTAAGGCACAGAGTGCTTCATTGCTCCTCTAGAAGTCCACTGTTTTTTGGCCGAGTGTCTCTCCTGTATGTCCAGACGCAGAAATCAATAGATAATGTTCTTTCTTCCACTGCCAGCCAAGAAGTGTGGCAATTAAACCTTAGGTGCAACTAGCACAAAAAAAAAGGTGGACTGGTGGTAGAAAGCTGAAGCTATCTGTGCTTTTGTCATCAGACTGTTGAGCTTCTATGCTGAACATATGGAAAGCAAAGCCCTTCCTTGTGTATCCAGCATAGAAATCAATACAGACTTCAGTGCAGGCATTGAGGGCTTTGTCTCTCACCTGCCCTGAGCTGAACTACAATTCTGAATGAGCAAGATGCAAAGACCCTTCCTTTGCATTTATCAGAGAAGTCAGTTTCAGTGGACAATTAAGGGAAGCAAAGGGGGCTGTGTGTGAGGATAGCCACATACACACTCTCTACTAATTTTTTCCCCACCAAAATGTTCCTAGACTTTGTTTGGACTACATGGGGACAGTTTGCCACTTTGGGACATTTTAGTTCTAGGTGAAGCC
Organism: Ctenosaura bakeri; assembly: GCA_948474755.1. Lineage (NCBI taxonomy): Eukaryota > Metazoa > Chordata > Lepidosauria > Squamata > Iguanidae > Ctenosaura > Ctenosaura bakeri. The sequence continues at coordinate 56,973 of CAOLHI010005039.1, read as the reverse complement.
TGTTATATTCCTGTATTTTTGAAAGGACTTTTCTGGGCTTAAAATTGCTGGAGAAGGGTGGTGGGGAACCTAGAAAAAATGCTGCCATATCCTAGGAGACATTTTGTGGAATTTGGGACAGAAGGAGTGCTGTGCTAAGCCTGTTCTAAAGCAATGTCAAAGGCCAGAGCAATGACTCATTGATGAAATTCTTCACTAATTTTTAGGGATGGGCCAGTCGAATCCTTGAATCCATGAATCCTCGAACCTTTGGGACAGATTTGAGATTCGTGAATCCAATAGACAAATAGACAAACCGAATCTTTCGAATTCACCAATCAAATAAGTTTGTTGGAGACCAGGACACTTGAAAGCCTAGGAGACTGGGAGACCTGAAAACCTGGGACACCAGGATGCCTGAAATCCTGGGAGATTAGATACACAAGGAGAGATGGCAAGTAGGTGAATTTTTCCCTTGAAGTAATAATGGGCTTTGCTAACAATTTCAGAAATTACATCTGGGGTTGTATTCTAGTATATTTAAATTGAACATTTAGTATTTAAGTTGAGCACCATTTTCTGTGCTGAAAATCAATGGCATGTATCAATACTGGGGTCAGTGGGCCTGACACCTATCAGTAGTAGTGGGGCAGAGGGCAAGGTCTCATCCAGTGATTGCCACATGTAGACCAGTGTACCTCCTTCCACAAGACTAGTGCCTGGTTGTAAACCTATAGCCAGAATAGGATAAGAAGTGAAATGTATGTCATGGTTTCTGAGGAGCCACATGACAAACTACACATATAGCAGAAGACAGAAATTGTTTTTTTTTAAAATTGGCATCTCTGGGGCTGCTAAAGGCCTGATTGCCTGGAAGGTACAGTCTCAAGATTTCAAGGATAGCTGAAAGATTCCTTGGCAGAGCTCCCTTGCAAAGCAATTTCATACACAATTCTAGGGTTTGTAGTTTTACAAAGTGTCACAGCCTTCTCTGCCAAAGTGTGCTGGTGCATCATCAAACTACAAACCCCAGGATGCCATAAGGAGCTATGCAAAGAAAATCCAGTTTTGACCTGGATTATCTCCATACTGTAGTATGTGGCCCTGTTTACACAGGCAGGAAAATGTGCAATTAATAATCCACATTTTCCTGCTTGTGTAGAAAGGGCTTTCATATCATTTTCAATCTGGGGGGGATCTTGAGGAAAACTATGATAATTGTCCTGGCCAGATTTCTTCAGAGGGAGGTTTGCCTTTGCCTAGGCTTTTGCTAAGGCTGAGAGAGTGTGTCTTGTCCAAGATTATCCTTCTTTCCCTTGCTTTTTAAACCCTTCTTTAAAAAAGGATTCAAAAGATTTGAGATTCGTGGATTCCCAAAACCATCTAGAGATTCAGATTTGGATCCGGATTCAGAAAATTCTGGATTCGTCCCATCCCTATTAATTTTCTTCTTAAACTAAGCAACAAGTAATTTTAGCAATTTTATGCCCACTGTGAGAAAGTCTTTTCTATGACTATTCATAGTTGAAGACTTATCTAATATACAAAAGTCGAAGTTCGTGTGTTTGTCTGTGTCGGGCGAAGACTTGACCTCATATGATTGACTGTGTCAGGTGAGAAGACTTCATATGATCGGATGCCTATGAAGATTCTATGGAATCCTGAGGTTTGCAGTTTAGGGAAGGGCTTTTGGAATTCTCAGCCAGAGTGCTCTTGAGCCTGGCCAGCTGCTATGGAGATGAGGCCTAGCAGCAAGGAGGATGGCAGTTTATTTCCTCAGGAACTCAACATCTGCATGTTAATAACTCTGAATACAGATTGGATTGGGGAATATGGCGAAAAGTTACAGGTACTGCAGAAGACAGTTTGGGGAATTAGAGACACAGGATGTCATATCTTTCTAACAAGTATTACCTATGAGAAAATAAAATCCCAGGCAACGACAGGGATATATACTAGTGCTGCATAAAATTTGTACATGGTTTTTTTCTGCAGAAAACAATATTTTCTGCACACAAAGCAACCACGTACACATTTTGCACAGAATATATCCTGAACTATGAAAATTCTCATCAGTCCAGGATTTTTCTCATCAGGTTTTGTTAACAAGTACAAAACTTGTTTTTCAACCATTTGGGAAATATTTTTGAATATTTTTTCAACTCCTATGAGTCAGTTATTTTTAATTTCAAGGCAAACTACAGGCAAAAAGAATTTAAAACAAATTGATTGATTGTGAAAGCCCATCAGGAGCCCTGAAGTGACATCCAACAAATGAAAACACTTAATATATTACGTATACAGATAAACACATTGAAAAGCAATCTAAAACAACTCTTTAAAATAGTATAATAAAACAATATAAAACAAGTTAAGGATTTAAATCAATGTATTTATACCGACTGAAGGCAGGATCTTTAGACTCCTTGATGAGACTCCACATTTTAGCTTGGTTTTGAAATAGAATTCAATTTGGCACTGCTCAGTTCTTCAAACAGAGCACATTCCACAGCTAGGATGCCAAAGTAGAGAGTGCCATCTTCCACATCCTCACATAATGAAGTGCTACCACTAGTGAGAGACACAGGGCTCCCCCAGCAGATCTGTGTTGTGTCTCTCTCTGAGATGGTAGCAGACCTGGCTAAGCTCCATGGGAAGACCAACACAGCGCAAGTTGAAAACATCTGAAAATCTCTAGATTCTGCCTCAGCTGTCCTCTCTCAGCAATCAGCCTCTATAGTGAGCTCTACACACAGTTTAAAGGCTAGAACCAATGTTTGCCGCCCAACCCACGAAATAACGAGACCACAGACAGAGCTTGGGTTGAACTAGGGCAATTTATTAATATGCCTATTTAACAAGGGTTGAACTTAAACTTAAATTTCAACTTGCACATGAACTTGAACTTGCATTTAAAGACCTGAGGGGGAAAAACAGGGGGGTATCAGCATCCTCGGACTAGGGTCAAGAGGCCGCTCCTGACCATCTCCCCTAGCCCATTGAGCGAAATACCGGACCCCAAAGCCAACTGCTAAAGTTGCATGATGGCTTTTGGCCAGCCCTTATCTGGAAGGCGAGCCCCGAGGTCCACCCCCCGCTGCGCAGCAAGTGGGGTGATCCCAGGGCCCTCCCCAAGGATATGATTTATCCTACACCCCACAAGGGGGGGTACCATAGGTGGACACCAAACCTAAATCCCCCCCCTGCCGGCCATGGATAAGGGCAAGCGTCTGCTTAGTCCATTCCCCCATCCCCTCAGAATCAAGTCCAACCCCTTTTGTAGATCCCGTAGGAATATCCGATTACCCTCAGGTGATAAATGCACTCCATCATGCCAATAGAGTTCTGGTTTACTAAAAACAATATCATCGTGAGGGATGTAGTAACCCAAGCCCTGTCTCAAAGCAACACGAATCCCCTATTCGCCAACCAGCGTGCTCTTTCTATACGCCGGGGATCAGCACCCCCACCCCATGTCCTTCTTTGTACCAATGCAGACCATGCAATAAGAGTGTGAGACCACGCCTCTTGAATGAACCGCATATCATGGATGGCCTGAATCACTAAGGCCTTTCCCTTCAGCAATCCAAGGTCATTACCACCCAGGTGAATGACCAGCACATCCGGGGGGGGGGGATCACCGCACTCCGTAAACAACAAAGGTAGCAAGCCATGCCACCGTAATCCTCTCTTTCCAGACCAACATATGGATGCCCGATCACCCAATTCCAGGTTCGAGCCCATAAGACCATTGCAAGCCTGCCACTCAGCCCAAAAGATGAAACTGTGGCCGCAGATCAACACCCGCTTCCTCACCTCCGAAGCAGGTCGATCTGTAAGAGAATCAAAATTGTTAATGCAAATCAATTGGTCGGACATAGCGCCGGAACGCCAAGGACTTCCACCTACCAATCCTCTTAATGTCATCAGTCTTCATGCCCAAGAATGCTGCAGTAGAAGCTGCACCGATGCGAAAGGAGTGTGTGCCGAAATTGACTCCATGCAAACCCAAACGTAGCAGGGCCTTTTTGGTAACTGTCCAAAATTGATACCTGGTGAGAGGAGTTGTGTCCGCATGACAAAAAAGTGGACCTGCGTGGGTTCCCCTGTGACCCATGTAAGCTCTGAGCGCCTTCACCGGACACAGTGCTGCATCATTGCCTTCCTTTAAGGTCACCCCAGTGCCCCTCTTGGCCTGATCCGTCTTAGGACTCCTTAAGACCAAAGTGAAATGTCGTTCTCCCCATGACAGGTCCTGGAATTCAAGGGCCCTGCCCGACCTGTCAGTTCTACTCTGAACCACCAATTCGCTTACTCGTAACGCCCCAAAAAATGCAATGAGGGCCGCTGCATGAAACAAAAGAGCTTCATATGGTGATGCACACACGCACTTCCATGCCTCACCCAGACCCCTAAGAATGTCTGGAGAAAGCGGCTGCCTGCCATCGCGGACTGTTCCCTGCTGCCTGACACAACCCTCAATGAACTTACGTATTCTAAAATCGCCTGTGTAATCCGACAGGTCCCGTGCCTTGGACCAAAAGGCCAAGGCCAACATTTTTGACCTAATGTAGTGAGGGGAAAGACCTGCCTGTTTGAGAGCGACACAAAACTGTAATAAGTGGTCCACTGGAATTGGCCAGGTGTCCCATAGCCCTTTGGACTTACGGAAACTGGTGAATTCTCTAGCCGCTCTACTATAGCTCTTCATAGTACTGGGCGTGATAGACATACCTATCATCCTTGTTACCTCACCCCGCCAAGGGTCCACAGTCCCGTGGGCATTGGTTCTGGTAGAAGCGCAGCATTGGGGGCCAGTTCCCTGAAGCGATCCATCTGCATACGGGAAAGAGAGTCAGCCAAGGGATTGTCCACACTTGCCACATGCACAGCCTTGGAAAAAAAAAGTTAAAGCGTAAACATTGTAGTGTGGACGCCCGCACTAATCTCATGACCCGCTGTGACTTCGAAGAAAGTTTATTGATCACCCTGACCGTGGCCTGGTTATCGCACCAAAAATGAACTGCATTATTAGCTAATCCATGTGGCCAAAGGTGAACAGCTACCAATATCGGGAAAAATTCCAAAAATGTGAGATCCGATGTGATCCCCTTTCCCCGCAGCTCTGGGGCCACCTCTGGGCAGACCACTTACCTCTGAAGAAGACGCCAAAGCCTATGGAGCCAGCTGCGTCGGAAGATATCTGCAAGGCGTCCCTTACCCTGAGCTCTTCCAACCAAAAGGAAATCCCATTGAAATCCGTAAAAAACGCTTGCCAAACTTCAAGATCCATCTTCATATCCCTGGTAATCCTAATTCGATGGTGAGGCTTGTTGACGTCTTTGGTGGCATCACAAAGCCGCCTAAGAAAAGCCCTGCCGGGTGCTATCACCCTGCAAGCAAAATTAAGATGTCCCAGGATCTCCTGAAATTCCCTAAGGGTCGCCTTACGTCTGCTCAAAAAGGATGCCACCCTTAAACGAAGGTCTTGAACCTTAACTGGCGGCAATTTACTAGTCTGATTAATGGTATCCAATTTGATTCCTAGAAATGTGAGCCTTTGTGCGGGGCCTTCTGTTTTCTCGTGTGCCAAAGGCACTCCCAGCTCTTCCATCAATGTTGTAAATTCTGACAACAACAAAAAAAGAGCATTGCCCCGAACCCCCATGTCCCACAAACAAAAAATCGTCAAGATAATGTACTACCCCTTTCATGCCTGATTTTTTCTTGACAGCCCATTCCAAGAAGGTACTGAAAGTCTCGAAGGCAGAACACGAGACCGAACATCCCATTGGGAGAGATCGGTCCAGATAAAATTTGCCCTCAAAAGCGAAACCAAGAAGCTCAAAATCAGATGGGTGAACGGGCAAAAGGTGAAAGGCTGACTTAATGTCTGCCTTTGCCAGCTCAGCTCCAACCCCTTGCCTGCGTACAACTCTAACCGCTGCATCAAAGGAGGTATACCTCACGGAGCATAGCTCCTCCGGGATGGCATCGTTAACGGATTCCCCTTTGGGATATGATAAATGGTGTATCAACCTAAACTCGCCAGGTACCTTTTTAGGAACTATACCCAGTGGAGAAATTCTAACATTAGGTGTAGGAGGGTAGTCAAAGGGGCCCAGCACTCTGCCCTCCGCCACCTCCTTACCTATCTTCTGACGTACTATATCTTCACTACCTATAACAGACTTAAGATTATTAGCCATGTAAAACTTACGGGGTCCAAAACTAGGAATTCTAAAACCTAATTGAGTACGAAGAACACACCAATGGAACAGTTGCTGGAGGTCTTATTGGGACACTCCCTTCACTTAAAAGGTTATAGGATCAAAACACTGATAAGCATATCTTAGGAAGATATTTTTACATATACCCTTAACTGCAAAGTATGGGACAAAAACAAAATCAGTAAAAGATCAGTTTGTCTCAATAAGTTATCTTTCAATTCTCTTTAATTATTTCTGTTCATTGTTATATATATATATATATTTAAGTATGTTTCTTATTTAAAGTAACAAGTTTTGTTTGTTCTCTCTGTGTGTGTTTTGGGAGTTCCACCAAACACTCAGTTTTATGAGGCAAGTTTTGCAGCAAGTTTGTTAACAAGGCTTAGATCTGAAAGAGCATGAGTACAACTCTATTCATGCAATGAAGCTTTCACTTCTCCCCTTCCTGTTGCAACTGTCAGGATCCCAATGCAAAGCACCTACTGGGGAGCAGGAGCTTGGCTGGATTGGAATGGGATATGGAGATGGGATATGGAGATGGGATATGGTGAGTAGAGACAATTGGCTGAATAAAACTGAGGTAATCTGTCCAGGGGGAATAGTTTTTCTGCTGTTGCTAGGCACCTTTGGATATCAACCCTGATGGTTAATTTGGTTTAACCCAAAGAAAGCCAAATGCATCTGTGCTGTAGAAAATGATGTTTCTCTTTTGAGATGGCCATCAGTCATTCATTGTAATACTTTTCTACCACCTTCTGATCATATGTTCCATGATATATATATATATATATATATAGTTCTGGCAAAACGTCTTAGAGGCACAAGTATCAGAGAAAAGAAAAGGGAAGGATGCTCTGTACTGGGCTGCTTCTCTTCTCTGCTTAGGACTCCTTTCCTTCAGAGCAGATTCTTTTGGCTATTTTTTCCATTATCAAATCCATTATCAAATAACTCCTGTCCCTATTCCCATAATGGTCCTCCTAGAATTCAGGCTGTTTGCCTAGGATATCAAAGACCATTCTGTCCTCTCCCTTTAGCCCATCCGCTTTTCAAGGGCATCTAGTCGAGCTATAAGGCGGTCAAAATCATGTGATTTCAAAGTAACTGTTTCACCCCCTTCCCTGTTGCTTTGACCCATCTCCTGACATCCACTCTCATTAGCATCAGGCTTGTCCGTTGGAACATCTAATGAGCTTGAAGCAACTACAGTCCTGGCTGTCTTTTGCCTCTTAGCTGGGGAGGCCCCTTTGCCTGAGGCTGCCCCTTTCGCAGGCATGGGATTCTTGCCAGCCAATCGGCCTCTAGAGGCCACTGCTCGCCTCCTGGAAGCCATGATGCAGAAAATGCCAGGCACCAGGTTCTGCCAATATTTATTTATTTATTTATTTATTTTTAAACTGGGACAAGAGCCACCTGACTCCTCTATCTCCGCAGCTGGGGGCCACCCCTCCACCACAAGACAGGCTACTAAGGCCTCTTTTCACAGGGCACCACCGGCTGCCCCGCAGATTACTAGGCCCAGCGCAGGCCTCAGGGCCCTTATTCCTAGACACAGGCCTAAGGCCCAAAGCCGCCGTCTGAGGCTTTAAAGGGGGGTCCGAAGGCTACTATCCCCTCCCGCTGGGCCCAAACTGGGGACTGCTTGCCCCTTTACCGAGGTGGCTAAGCCCAGCGCAGGCCTCAGAGCCCATATTTCCAAATGCAGGCCTAAGGCCTAAAGCCAGATCTTGCTGCCTGCACCGCCACCGCCGCAGCCACTGTACAGTAGCCGAGGCCCTACCCGAGCGGCCGCAGAAGCGACCGCAGTTTTCCCCCGTCACGGTGCCTCACGCGTCCAAAAGACTAGGCCAGGCCACAGGAGAGCCACCTGCGCCGCCAAACGGCTACGCGACGCCCGAACTCCTTGCTGCCCAGCCGGACGCTTAGGAAGCCACCGCCGCTGCTACCGCCAAGATTCGAGGCGAAGGAGGAAGGGAGCACAGGCCTCTAATAGGCCACGTGGGCTAGAGCTCACAAGAACGACCTCCTCCTTCGCCTGGATCGCCGAGAATGGCCGTCAGGGAGGAGGCGCAAGCTCTAAACTCCTGTGCCCCGCCCCTCCTCATCCCGACAGCCAATCCCGCATCGCGGGAGGGCGGCAAAGGCCGTCCCCCCCATCGCTAGCTAGACGGCGGGGGACAAATTGATAGCAGGATACTGGACAGAAATGTTGGAAGACATCCTTGTCTGCTCTGAGACGAGGTCTTGATTTCTGTGATAGCTAAAAACAGGTCTTGTCTTTTCTTCACATCTTTCTATTTACTTTGTTTTTCCAGCTTCTGGCTTTCTCAGCTCTTGGACTCTGGACTGTTGATGAGCAACACTAACTGTGATTTATTATTCCACACAATAACTTGTGGCATCTTCAGCAGTGAAAGCTGGGTGACTATATTTACAAAGACAGACACAAAGAGATAGAAACACCCATTTCTTTAAGTATTGAGGTTCTGGGCCATTCAAGGCCTTAAATGTCATCACCAACAGCTTGAATTCCAGTCTGAAGCACATTGGCAGTCAGTGGAATTCTTTAAAACTGGTAACCTTTTTCAGGGTGTTTCTGTCAGAAACCTTCGTGCTGCATATTGCACTAATCATAGCTTCAAGGGCAGTCTCAGACAGAGTGCATTGCATTAGTTTGATTGGGAACTTGCTAGCACATGATCTGCTGTGTTCAGATTATGTCCATCCAAAAAAGTTTGTAGCTGGTGGGCCAGTTGAATTTGGCCCCAGGTGTCTCCCCCTCCCTAGAGAGTCCACCTGCACCTCCAGTGAAAGATGCAGATTCAAAAGAACTCCCAAACTATCCAGGGCCCATTGCTTACCAGTTTGTAGGCCTAGGAACCCCCAGTTCTTACAGCTCTGTCTTGTTGGGATTCAGTGTTAGTTTGTAGCCCATTACAGCATCCAGGCATTGGTCCAGTATTTGCAGAGTCCACCTGATTCCAATAACAAAGAGAAACAGGACGGAGTCATAGCAGTGTATTGCCCCTTTTTTGCCCATGATATTCTGTGTCTCCTGTTTTACAAAAAATTCATTCTCAGACACTCTTAATTTCACTGACATTATTGTAGCCCTTGTCAAATTGCCATGGCTTAGCATAATTTGCGTGGTAGCAAATTCCCTACTTGGTTTTCTAGAAATGGAGAGGTCCTTTAATTCACTTGTTATATCCTGGAATTGAGAAACTAGAGTGTCTGTGTTTTTTTCTTTTCTTCCCTTTTATATAATAAAAAAGGAAAAACATTATTATCTGCATAATCTTTTCTTCCTGTCTTATTTGGTGACAGATAACAGATTTATCTTGAATGCAGTGATTGAACAAATTTACAAGAGTTTAACAAATGCTAGGGGGGGGTGTGCTGATCCAAGATTCTGTACAGATCCTGATTTGGCAATTCACAAAACAGAACTTAAGGCAATATCCAGAAAAACTCAATTCAGAAAACCAGTATTTCATACTCTCTGTCAATTGCAGATCCTTCTGGAGGGAAAAGACAGACAAACAAATTGTGTATGGAGAAACTAAGGTCCAGTTTATTAACTATTTAATTCTGGTCTATGGCAGTGCACTTAATGTGGTGTATACTGAATCTTACCTCCTGTCCAGCATGTGCAGGGTGAGCTACCCTGACCTCAGCTGGTCTGTTTCCAAGAAGCCTGAACATTTTGACTTTCCCGTCAAACCATGAGCCCTAAAAGAGAAAGCCAATTGAGCCCAGTCCAAAGTTTTTTCCTCTCCCGTCTCTGAGTTCCATTTCCCAATGGGAAGTCTAGAGAACTCCCTTTCACTGAAAGGAGTCTATGGTTGTTATTGGCCAACATTTCACTTTTGACGTAAACCTGCTAGAAGTGACCAAATATTATTACAATTAAATGTTAATTAAAATAAATAAATAAATGCTTAATTTTAAGCATAGCTTAAGTTAAATTCAAACCAATTTCTTATTTTAAAGCACCGTACAAAGCCAGATTTCTGACTAAAACTGAAAGGCAGCAGAAGTGAGACTGAGCAGTGATTTAGAACATCTCTCATTTTGTCCCCAATACCTCTTACCTCAGCTCCAAACCACTGATGCATTGTTTATCTCTCCCTCCTTTGAGGAGGGCAAATAAACCCTCCCCTCACAAAGTTTACCTTTCTAGATGACACAAGGTAAGGACCTAGATTATCAGTGGAAAACTATAAAGATTTTGTGTTGGGACAGTGATAGTGGAAATCTGCATGCAGATTTGACCCTTGTGAGAGGATGAAGCATCGCAAACTCTAGAAGGACAGATGCAATGGTCAACTCAACAGCCATTCTGAGAAATTTATGTTCACTATTGCTATCTCTGTTCCCGCAGACAGTGTGGCAAAACTTAGGCCATTTCCACACTGGACTCTTACAGTGCTATTATTCCACTTTCAATATCAGTGAAAATACAGAATCTATCCCTGTTGATTTCATTCTTCCTTTTCTCCCTGAATCTCTGTGGCTGGACATAAAGAAGACCCCCCTGTAAGAAGCTAGTGCTGTCGCAGAAGTAGTTGCCCTTTTTTCCCTTTTCTTGTCCCTACGTTGTTTTGTCTATGTGGAGAACTGGCAAAGAGAAAACACATCTATTTTTTCAGACGCTGTCTGTGCCGCCATGTTTTTTCTAAGTCACCCACAAATCCAGCCTGTTCCACTTCAGAGAACATGTCTGCTTAAGTCAGGACATTTCCCAAATCTTCCCCACTTTTCTCATTTTGATATATTAACTGTAGCTTATAAGAAGTATCTGAGCATTGATAGTATCTTCTTGCACATTCTCAGAAAAGGTAGCTTATGCCACAAAGATTAGGGGAAGGATACAACACACATTTAGCCAGCAATATTTTTCTCCACGTGTCTCCTCACTCAAGCTTCTCAGCACACTGGTTTTGATTATTTAGCTTGCCAGCAGTGCAAGGTGGCTTGGTTTATGCATTTCCAAAGTTGCCTAATTCTCAGTGGGATGTTTGTCTTGAAAATCTACTGCTTGAAGGTTGCAAAGATTATTTAATAACATAGATACCAACCAACCTGATTATGATTAGTTCACCAGGTCATTAATCCCTTGTATTGGCATTTTAATGAGCAAGATACAGTAAGGTGAGGAGTCACAGATTGAGGATAATATATTTTTATTGTTAGCAATCATTTGTGACTTCTCCCATAGCAACTAGATTTGCTAGAGAGCCCATTTCGGTGGCACCAGCCATGTATGAGACATGGTTGACAGCAACTCAGGATAAGGACTTTTCTCTGCATGCACTGAAATTCTTAGAACTCTGTCCTGTGGGAGGTGCATTTAGTTTCCTCACTGATTGCCTCCTGTCACCAGTTGAATAAAACAAGCTTGGCTCACTACTTTTTATTGCTTAATTATTTTTAATAGGCTGTAGTGTAGATTTTTATTTTAAAAATTGATAGGTGGCTTTTAATTTGTTCTTTCTGAGATTTATTAGATTGGTGATGTACATAATGTGTTTATTTGATTCTAATAGTTCATGTAAGCTGCCTTGAATATTAAAAAGGCAGGGTATAAATTCATTAAATAAGAATTATTTCAGTGTAGTTCTTGCACATCTGTTTCTCTGTGTTCTGTTTTGTGTGTCAGTGTGCGTGTGTTTGGCAACTCTCTTATTTATAAAATGGCACTGCATTTTAATGTGAGAGCCTTTGGCAGCCATATACCTGTATGAATGGCTGGGAAGTCTTACCCTTTCAGATATGTTTACTCCAGATCCATTCTGAGGAAAGCAATGTGTATTGAGGATTCATTCATCATTGGAATTTCATTTAAAGTGAATGATATCTATTACTGGGTGCCATGTTAATTAAAAATAAATTTTCCTAATTGAGTTTAGTATAGTAATATTCACTGGACGTGTTACATTAAGAATATGATTTGTATCTAAGATGACATATGGAAACAACAACTTTGAATCCTTGTATCAGAGTAGGAAATGTTTTTGCACTACAACCACTGATGTTGTTGAGTGAGTCTGGAAACACTTGGAGGACCACAAGTTCCTCACCCCTGGTTTATGTATACAGAACATAATAGATGAAGGAATATTTAAAAAATGACAGCAAAAGAAGAATGTCAGCACAATTGCTTCTGTCAAACATTTCATCATCAAAAAAAAAAAATAGAGCATTGCATATAATTTCTTGTGAGAGAATCCAGTAAAAGGCTGTGTAGGCAGTACAACTGCTACTGGTTGCTTATAAACCACTCCTTGGCTTATATTGATGTGTAACCTGTCACGATTATTATTCACTTGTGAAGCTGTTTAATGGAATACGGAGTTGATTTGTATTGATGAAATTCATATATTATTATACTTGGCTTAACAAATGAAAGATATTATCAGTGTTTCTGTCACAAATGAAAACATTACATGTATGGATGAGCATAATGTGTTCAGTGCTTTTTGGACATATAGTGCTCTAGGGAATTTCCATATTTGCATATGCCATAGTCTATCATTCCTTATAAAAATGTGCAAGCCACAATGTGAAAACTGAGTGAACAGAAAATACTCCCTTGTAAAACAATTCAGTTGATCTGGTATTTCAGAAGGAAAGTGAATATAGGTGGTTAGTTGTGTATATGCGTTTTCCCTTTAGGGAAAAGGAAAGAGTGATTCCTATTCTCAGCGTGTGCTGTATTTATTTGGAATTGCCTTCTACTGATTTCAGGAACATGGAAAATGTTGCATTGCTAGGTTATGTTTTTCTCACTCTGTCTGGAAATTTGCCATAAAATCAGAAAAAAAGTGTGTCCTACTGTGAACCGGGTGAGATCTTCAGAACCCTTGCAGCTTTTCGCGCTCCTTCTGGCATAGATTTTTCAGTTGCTACCCTTCCTTCTCAGACAACTCAGTGGGTTTTATAGGACAGCAGGGAGACACCAGTCAGTCCCAGCACTGGTGCAGCTAGCTCAGAGTCGTCTATGCTCCCACCCAAATTTACTAACACAACCAGTAATGCAGATGACCCAGAAGCCTTTTAGTTTAGAGACAACCTTACAGTTCTCCCTTTTCCCTACTTTTGTCTTACTCACTTGGCATTCAAATAGTATAAAACAGAGTCCAATCCAGAGTGTTGTACAAGGCCAGTGGAACCTGGATTTCAGTCACACTATACTAAGAGAAGAAAGATGAAGATGAAAACAGAGATACAAAGACACATTTCTTGTATTCGGTATCACTAAATCAAGGGTGGGAAAACTCCAGCCCCTAAGGACTTTTTAGGCCTGGCAAAGCCCCCATGAACACCCCCGCCCCCATTATGTTGGAAATAGACTCTGTAAGCAGCATGAAACAAGGAATCTTTTCAACCTTCACAATTTTAAAAATAAGCCAAAAACATCTGAAACTAGAAATTGGAAGTCACACCTGGAGATATTTGCCTTATGGCAGCCTAATAGGAGGTCAAGGGGCAATAAATGACCCTCAACACCACTCCTGTGCTAAATCAACTTAGAGACCCAGTTTCTTTGAAACATCTGATTTAAGCTGTGCAGTATTCAACATACTTCATCACATGCTGGTTGAGAAATGAAAAGAAAGGGTATGAGTGACTAGCACCTCTGGGTTTTGTTTTCTGCATTTGCAGATTCCCCCCTTGTCCTCAGCAATATACAGTGTCTCAGCATACATCATGAGATTTTTTTTTCAAGTTCCTCAATTAAACATTACCCTGGAACATGAAAAACTGAAGCATGACCATTTCTCAGACAATACTCTGTATTTATCTATATGAACAGTGAATGGATTAGTATGATAAAAAAAAATTAAGTGTAGTCTCTTGCAGAACCACTTTTATACCACTTGTAAGTACAGAGCAAATCCATAACTAATTTAGAAATATGTCAATTTCACACAGCTATATAATGAAGCATATAATGAAGTAGAAATTTATTAGAACTGGAAGGATTTGCAGTCTTCATTTCCATCTTAGGCTATCCCAGTTGAAACTACTTGAAAGCTGCTCAAAGGGTATAATTCTTTTTCCAGTGAAGAAAATCCCTAGGGCACATGTTTTTCATGTGTTTGGGCAGTGAATGTAGGAAAGCTCATATTCTTGATTTACTTTCATTGGAGAGACAGCTCTCGTGTTCAATAAGACACTTTAACTTCAGAGAAAATTCCTATTTGGTTACAACTCAAGATCAGAGATTGAAATGAAATAAATGTGATTTTTCTCTCATTATAAGCAAAGGTCCTTTATTTGTAGGACCTAATTTCCAGAAATCTTAATGAGCTCTGATTCATGTTTGATTCAGAATCTTAGAAGTTGTTGCTGCTATGCCTTAAAAATGTAACATCAGTTGTTCAAATGAATTTAAGTTTAACATATCTACTTTAGTAGTAGGTTTCTACTACTCATGAGATCATCTATGTTGATCTGGGTGTTTCCTCTCTGGTTGCCTGATGCAAAATTGAACCACATTAGTGGAGAGGAAGAACTTGCATCCATCAAGTTCCTACCATTTTATCCAAGAGACTAAACTCCATCCTTCAAAGTTTTGACGATCTATCCTCAATGCTGTGACAGAGAGGCAGAACAGGGATAATCACAAAGCTATGGAACATCTTCCTTGGAGAAGTTGATGACCACAAAGCTATGCAACACCCTTCTTGGGCAAGTTGATGGTGTTATCTCAGAAATGGTGTTGTTTGAGATCCACTAAGAGAGGGTTGATTTATGGGTTGTTGTCATGGAGAGAGCATTACCTGGTGATGTCTGAGCTTTATCTATGACATTGTCACTGCCTCCAGTCTATGGAATCCAACATTCTGGTTGTGTCTCTGGCTGACATAGCTGGGACTCCTTTCCAGTGCCTGGTCCCTTTGTTGATTTATAAGATAGCATGTTTAATGTCAGAGACATCTGTGTTAACCAGTATAAATTTTGGGTGTACACTTTGTTTTATCTGTGTTGATGACGAGCAGTCTCAATAATCTGTATCTTAGAGTGTATCATTCATGCAAGCCAAGTTAAAGAAATTCAACAAAATTTGGCTGCATAAATTCTCAGCTGATACTTGCCTTGACACAGCTTTGGGATACCCATGTGCCTGTTTAGCAAAGATCAAATCAGGATATAAATCTCCTTAGTGCTTCTTTCCCATATAAAATTAAATATTATCAAGTGAAGTTCTTGAAAATTGCATATAGTAAAATGGCTGGCCATCTTCTCTCCCTCTTCTGCACCTCACTCACAAACACTCTTTCATACAGAAACACATCTATTTGTACTGTTCCCCACCACCACCATCCTTTTAGGAGTGGCCATCTCTCCTCCCTGGTAAATGAGTAAAAAAGGAAGTTAGGAATAAACTTAGTTCAGTAAGTATACTCTAGCCAACCATTTCAGTTGAGAAGATAAATGTAGTTACTCTGAAACCTGGAGCTATCCTCCCTGTCTCTTTAACTCTGGTTCCAGAGGGATGCTCAGATGAACGCTACCTCTTAAATCAGACTTAACACTGAACTGCCACTGGAGAAATGCAACTGCTGTAGCAGAATGGATATATCCAATAGAATTTCCAGTAGTGAAGTACTGATCTGTGCTTACTTATGGATATACAATCATTGTAAATTTATGTGGGTTTACAGTAGAGATGTTGCACTGCTATTATGTGTTTCTATGTGTTTCTGTATAATAATGAAATTTCTCTTTGAGAAGTAAATGGGATCATTCTGTAGTTTTAATGTTTCATCTGTACAAACAAGTATTGTACTATTTTGTTTTGGGGGGGGAGGGCAGTTGTCCTATGAAGTTATTAGGTATGCGTTCATAAACACACACATAACACATGTACCCAACCATACAAAGTATTGCACTTCAGTTATTTATTGCATGTGAGTCATTTTCATATAATAATTTTTAAAAGACATATGAAGGCTGTAAGGAAATAGCTGTTGCTTGAATGAGTCTAAATTAATGACTTTTAGGAGAATAATATAGTCATAGTTCAACCAATTATTGTTTTTTCAGTATAAGAACTTGTTATTGACCTAACATTTTATAGTACAGATTGAAAGAATGTTCAACAATATTTTTTAAAAAATGATCTATTGAGAAAAATCCTAGATAGGTGAGAATCGTGGCCATTTTATACTTTGCAAAAAATGCCTGTGGATTTTTTTGGGGAGGAGGGGATGAAAAATGTCATGTTTTCTGGGTAAAGAATGGAATTTTCTGTGATGAAAATAGCATTTATGTGCAGAAAATAAGTTTCCTGCATGTTTTTCCTGTACAGAAAACAACTTCCCTTTTTGCTCAGAAAGTGCTGTTTTCTGTCTAGAAAATGCCATGTTCTGCATCAAAAATGTGCACTGTTTGCACAGAATATTTCCCAAATTCTGATTATTGTTTGAAAACTATGCAGCATTCAACAGTTTTCTCATGGCAAGGATTAAAATGGTAAAATTGTTTGCTCTTTCTTGTAAGAATGAAATTTATGAAGATTTACATCCCTGATTCACAGTCTGCATCATGAGATGGGAGGACTTCAGACAGCGAAATGTTTACAGTCAGTTATTAGAATTTTAAACCACTTACCCCGGTTTTCTTACTGAGTACAGAAGTTGATAAGTATCTGTAGGGCTTCTTGGAAGACCAGTGCAAGCGACATGCTCAAATACTTATGTGTCTTCTTCAGTCAGGCTGGTTATTTGTGCAAGGTGCTTTCTTTACATGCAGAAACAACTTTTCTCAAGAGGTTTCCAAGTTGTGCACTGTATTATTTGGGTTGAGTTACAGGTTACCTACCTGGGGCTTATATATAGGTACTGGTGTTTTGTGAGGAGGTGGAGAGTTCAACCGTGTCTTAAGTGCAGAATTCTGCAACAATGAAAATGATTGTGATGATTTTCCAACATTTTACCCTTTTCAATTGAGTTCAGTGGAAGAGATTTCTTCCTGCTATCTCTTTCTTACTAAAATAAAATTTCACTGTGGGGGAAATCAAGGGTCTGAAGACATCATTTATTCAGCACAGTTTTGGCTACTTCTGTAGTAACAGTCCGCCAGCAGAACAGAACCAATGTCACCATGTTGTGCCAGCATATCTAAGTAGTTCAGCTGGCATATCATCCATTTGTTGTTGTGTGCCTTCAAGTCATTTCTGACTTATGGAAACCCTGAGGCAAACCTATCATGGTGTTTGGGGGTGTGAGTGTATGTGACACGCACAGGATCACTCAGTGGGTTTCTGTGGCCAAGTGGGGAAGTGAACCTGGTCTCCAGGATCATAGTCCAATGTTCAGTCCACTAGATTATGCTGGTTCTCAGTATATCCAAGAATCTGTTTCTGCCATATCACACAGTCACATATCTCAACTATAAGATGGCACCCTAAATTGTTGATTTTTTAAAAAAGAGCCCTGATATTTGGCTCAATACAACCAAGAAAGCAGAGGTTTTCATATTGTCTACTTTCTGTTGAAACAGGTGATTGCAAATGGCACCATTTTGGCATTGTGCACCTCTGATATCTTTCTTCCCAGTTGGCTCTACAACAAACCAGGACAGAATAAATTAATTTAAAACATTTGGTTTTCTTCCATGAAAAAAATCTTGTGATTTATTAGTTCATTTAAAACCCATTAAACATTTTCTCACTTTGATTAAATGGTCCCACTTTAAAGGTTAATCAATGTCATTTTTAAAATATATATTTAATCCTTAAAGGTGTAATACTTCACCCTTCCATTAATTTAGAACTCCTGTGAATCAAATGCAGATGTTGCATATAACTGTCTTCATTTCTCTAGCTAATGTACTTCTAAGTAACTAGATATGCAGTGGTCAAGATTACTGAAATTGATAATCACATGAGTTCAAATTTGTTGGGAACAAATATGGTTTAAACTGGGGTCTCCCAACTTTGGAGAGTTGTAGACACATAATGGCACTTTGCAAAAATAAAATTACTACTGAGACCAGGGCATTGCATTCTGGAAAATTGATATTGTCACAAGTCACAAAATGTTAGAAGGAATCAATGGTCTTTCAGCCTACAGGTCTGACCTGTCTGAATATCCACACGTGAATGAGACTAATCTCCACCATGTGTTCTTTGATGTTAGTTCCACTGAATTTACTTTTCAAAAGTTTGCTTAGCATTGTTATCTTAGGAACATGTACATCAAAACTTTAGTACAGATCATAAAAGGCTCTGATTTATCATCTAAGTTGATGCAAACCCATTTTCATATTATTTCCATTCCAAATGCATTTCACTTGTATTTACTGGTATGTTGTACTGGACGAAGTGTTGGGATTTTATTGGAACAAGCTTTTTTTTATGAAAGAATTATTGCAGAGCAATCTTGTAACTGTTTACTTAGAAGTCAGTCCAACTGTGTCCAGGGATCCATACTACCAGGAAAATGTACATTGAATTAAACTCTAACATTCCATGAGACAAAGGTTTTCAGATTCTAAAAGAGATGAACATTAAATGGTGCTTGATATTGAGGTTACTTTCACTCATTTCTGGGCTGGCATACTGTTAGTAGCGCAGACATATGAATATGTTGTATCTTAATGCTGGTGTATCTTTTTGGAGGGTATTGTGGAAGTTGGTATTTCTCCTTCTTCAGCAGCACCTATCCCCCTCCCAGGACACCAAAATAGGAAGGACTCAGAGCAACAGAAATGCTATCTAGACTACAATCTAAACTGCATGACCAAGAAGAGATTTGAACCCTGGTTTCCTGAAGACCTAGTCCAATACTCAAACTATTCCCACCATTCTATGTTCAAAAACAGTATAAACAATACACCTGTAAAAATATGGTGTAGGTAGGATAAAACAAGGCTTCATTATTTATAGCTTTGTTTCCTTGCTTACTTGCCTGCAACAGCAACAAAAGATTCCTGTAATAGCTTGCAAAAAACAGTAAGAATACTGACCCCATCTTTAGGTTTGCAGTCTAAAAGCCATGGCACAAAATGAAAAGGAAATGGGCAGGAGGAGGGGAAGAAAGCAAATTTAGGCACTTCTTGGTTACAAAGTTCTGAATATAAGACATTGGAATGTAAACAGTTGAGACAGAGGAAACCCCCATGGAGCTCACTTCTTATTTCTCTGTGTAGGATGTTTAATGAAGTCACTGTCATTAGGTAGTTTTGGATTGAGGGAGAAGCTGATGGCTTCTCAGCAGTCAATATGGTGCCCCATTTCCATTTTTCCCTCCATTTTTTTGTATTCAAGCTAGTAAAAATCATTTAATTCTCTTTGTGGTGGAGTTGTGGTATATGAGGTATATTCCTTCTTTGCACAGTAGGGTACCAGATTCAAAAGACTCCACTTCTGGGGACACCTTGGCTCTGCCTCAACCTGTTCTCCAGCCCCACTCCACCACTGCACACTCTTGTTAAGACTTTAAAGAGTACAGACTGATATAAACTTCTCAGTCCAGGACTCTCGGAATTAGAATGAATGTCTTCCAAAATAATTTGATTTCACTGCATTTGGTTAGGTTATTCTTGGCATGTCCTGCTAAGTGCTTCATCAGTAGCTGAAGGAAAGAGAAGAGTGTTTTGGTTGTTTTTGGATTGTAGATGCTGAGTATAGAACTGTTCTCATAGGAAATAGAAAATTATAGTGAGAATGTGTCAGTTCATATGAGGAAAAATACCTGGGTTTATAATTCTATGAGCCAATACTCTTTTCCTAAACCTCATAACAAAGTCCTGATAATATTTCAAAAGCAGATTAGAAATAATCTGCCTATTGTGACCTTCCTCAGACAACCTCCTGCCTTGTTGCCTTTCAAGTGGGTCCTTTCATATAGTGCAGTGTTGTCCTGCCTGATATGGCATGAGCAAGCTAACATGCAACAAGCTTTGTACTTTAGCTTGGAGTAAGAAATACGTGCAATACTGTGCTTGCTCTGAGTAAAAGCCTCTTTTTGAAAACAATGAAATTTAATAATAATTTGATATTTAACCTTGGATAACAGTATGTTCAATGACTCTATAGATGACAGAGATAAAGCTGATAACAATTTTATTAATTTCTTTCAGATTAATTTAATCAGACCTCATAGATAATTATTTGGCTACAATTCCCTTGTTTACCAAGTAATTATCATTCTAAAAAATCTGTTTGGGTTAGCATTTAGCTTTTTCCCCCGTCCAAGGGAATCATAACATTCATGGAATATCTATCAGCCAATTCTTACAAGTGAAAGTAATTAAAAATAAGTCTTTATTATTCTCTGTAGACCCTGAACTATAATAAAATTGAAATGAGTTGTTTAAAAATAAAGTATCAAAGCAGAAAATACTTCTTCAAATATGCAGAATAAAGTCAAAACCTGCTTAGTTCTGCTTAGTTTTACAAGGTTTTAATTGAATTAAAGGCTTCTGAAATTACACAAATTAGGACTGTAAAGCATGAGTGATTTTAGCTGCTATGCATAAGTCCTGACACTCACATTTTAAGCAGTCTGACAGAAACATAAAAGTGGCCTTCAACAGTGACTTAAGGACTCTGGATGTTATCCTGAAAGGAACATAATTTCATTACAAGCTATTATTGGTATGAGGAACCAAATGCAGAATCTGGCCTCTACTACACTGCACAGTTGCCTTTTTAGCCTCTTCTTCCACATTAGGACCTACTGAAAATTCCTTGTATAAAATAAGGGGATTTCTCAGTGCAACACAGAGAGAGGCTAGATCCTGTGCCAAATCCTGTACAAATACTCCTGAGACCTAAACTAAGTATACTGTTTGATTACCAACCATGGAATAATGAGACCAAACACAGAAAGATGGGTTAAATAAGGACCGTTTTGTTTGAACTAAAATGTATTTATGTTCCATTGAACCTAGTAAGGGGAAAGAATAGGGAAGCAGACTATGCAGGATCAGCTGCAGCCAGGTGCCACCCCTTGACTACTTCCTCAGCTTTCCCCTGGCCAAAACACTTGAGCCCTGAGGGCAATCCAATAATTGGTTGATCCCCAGATAGTGGTATACTGAAAGGCAAAACTAGGGTACTCCCCTCAAGCCCTAGGACTTTATAAGTGAGAGCTAAGAAACCCCCAGATCCACCTCAAGGGTCCATCCCCACTTTCCATGTCCCAGGAATTAAATTGGAAGTTCTGGAGCTCTACCCTACACCAAAAAGCATGTCAAGGTGTACCCTGAACTCTTATATTCTCCCCCCACTACCTACCAGGCCAGCCAACATCGTCCTCACTCTCTCTTGCATGACCTTCAGGAACGACATATTATCTCTTCAGACAAATGAATGCCACCAGACCTGTAGCACTCTGGCCATTGGGAAACTATGGTGGACTCTAGAAGGAGATGGCCGAACTCCCCATTCAGTGCATTTGGGACTTCCCTGTTCATCCATCTGTTCGGGACTCCCTTCACCTCCAAAAACTGATGTGGCAAAATAGCAGACCAGACAATGGTTATTTCTGGCCAGGTGCTCCAAATGACCCTGAAGTCATGCATAACTTGGTAGAATGAAGGTCTTGCCTTTCAGCAGGCCCAAGTCCTTCCCACCAAGGTGAATGACTAAAACATGTGGAGAAGGCATGTGACACTAGTCAAATAAAAGAAGCAATGAAAGGTTCCACTGGAGGGCCTCTTTTCCTAAACCACTCCACTGTGGCATGCCCCAGTTGAACCCCCAAAATGAACCCCAACTGCAGGTCTGGTGCACTGCCCAATAAATCATACTGTGGCCAGTGATCTGGACCTGTCACCCAGCCACACAGCACCTAGAAACTAACAGAAGACACAACATTAGTTAATATGACACAGTCAAAACTTGAGAGTATGCATGTACCTCATAATAGCTGAAGATCTCCAATGTCCAATGCACTGGATAGACTGTGGGCTGAGGCTCATGGCAAAAGCCATAGAGGCAGCCCCGATCCAAAAGGTGTGTATACCAAACTTACCTTGCAGGCCTAAACTCTGCAAGGCCTTCAAGGTAACAGTCCAAAACTAATACCTGGTAAGGAGTGAAGAGTCAACATGGCAAAGCAACACCTCTAGTTCTCCTGACCTGTTACATAACACTGCAGGGCACATACTGGGCATACAGCAGGATCAGTGCATCCACCCAAACTGACTTCTGCCCCAACCTCCTTCTGATCTGTTTTAGAACTCCTGATCCTCAAGATCACTTGTTGTTCCAACAGAACCAAGTCCCTAAAGACCAGGGTTCTGCCTGATGCAAAGAATTCATGTACCCACAAGGCCCCAAAGAATGCAGTCAGTGCTGACACATGAAACAAAGTAGCCTCATGTTCTGTTTCAGAAATCACAGACCAGGCATCTCCCAAATCTGTATGGATGTAGCAGAATAGTGGTCATATCAGACACCTGACTCTTTTCTCTTGACCACCCTTCCCGGTCATTGCACCCCCTAAAATTACCTGTGTTATTCTGAAACTGCTGTGTCTTAGAGGCAGAGGCCTAATGCTGATGGACTTCGGAGCCAACCCTTTGACCCTCAAAGAGGCACAATACTGCAAAATATGGAATGGACCAAATGGGCTAAAGGCCATTTACAAGCCTAAAGTGCTCAAACTGCCTACCAGGCTTCTGAGAAATAGTCCTAGTCCTAGGAGATAACAAGAGGCTGATGGCTCAAGCAGCCTCTCCTCTCCAAGACTTCACAGTTCTATGGGCTTTGAAGCTGGACAGGATTCTGTTTCTGGGGCCAGTTATCTGAAGTGCTACATTTGTCGGTGAGAAAGAGTGTCAGCTATCCCATTGTCCACACCCGGCATGTAGAGGGCCAAAAACAAAATATTAAAGTGAAGACACTGGAACACCAAGGCCCTGACCAGACACATGACCTGTGGGGAACTTGGAGAGCATAGAACAGCAGTCATATTATCATACCAGAAATAGAGGAGTTGACGAACTCCTCCACACAAATCTGGACAGCTGCCACAATTGGAAAAAATTCTAGGGATGTAAAATCTATCAACAAACAAGCTCCAATCCACTCCTGGGGTCATATTTGACCACACCAGTGTCCACAAACCCCAGATCCTATGGACCCCATTGTATCTGATGATACTTTCAATGCAATGTTGGATATGCAGCTTGTCCCCCCCAAACAATCAATCAATCAATCAATCAATCAATCAAATCCCATTGAAGGATACAAGACAATCTTGATAGACCTTCACATCCTCCCTAATTCTTTAGTCAATGTAATTCTATGATGGGGTTACCCACACCAGGAATAGTGTCACACAGATACCTTAAAAAAGGCCTTACAGGAGCAACAATCCTACAAGAAAAGTTTAGATGGCCAATAAGCTGCTGAAGCTCCTGAAGAGTGGGGTTCCTAAGCTCCCAAAACTCAGACACTCTCCTATTTAAATCTTTTTTTTTTCCACAGAGAGCCTGCAGTGCCACTTCATGGTATTGATCTCAGCACCCAGGAAAACTAAATAAATATTTGACCCCTCCGTTTTCTCATGCACTAAAAGTACCCCTAAATTCCCTGTTAAGAAGTAATTTTCTCTCATTATAAGGGCTCATTGCCCTGATCAGCCAATAAACAAAAAATATAATAAAGGTAATGAATTACACCCCCCAACCGAAGCTTAAGGGCCCACTCCACGAAGATGCTAAGCTTTTTGAGGTGCAGAAGTAATTCTAGCCTGTCCAAGTTTATTGGAAGTTTATTTGAAGCTGCACCGTCCCATCCCCTTTTACCTGACTGATGTTCCTTAAATCCACTTGCTCCTTTTTCTTTTGGACTGAAATGTGATCCAGTACAAGATGCTCATGCCAGAACTTTCAGGGGTGCCATGTGGAAGCACTCTGTACCCCATATTCTCAGCATAATTTATTCTGTGTATGGACAACAGCATGGATTTTAACACACCCTTCTACTTGGGCCTTTTGAATGTTATGGGCTCTGTAGGCCCTCTCTCTTTAAGTTGACCGTGCATGTATCATAAATTACACCCACAGTAGTAAATACATTATATCCCATCTTGTGTTTGGGTTCATCACCACTCTCATCCTGAAAGCCATATCATATTACAATCATGCAAGTCCTGAAAAATGAACATACACCTTCTGAATATGTTCCTATATTGGATGAGCAAATATGTTCTCCAGGGCTGCATTCTTGCAATGATTCTTGCATAAATGAAAAATCCTGACAGCCAGTTCACCCAAATTTTGTCAACTCTATGCTTACAAACTTTGTGTTTATCTTTCTCATCTAATCCTTCTGAGTCTTTCTTGTCTAACTCCCTATAGAATACAGAAAAAATATAAACACTTCCCATGCAGAAACTTATTCGTTGTAGCTTGTACCAGATGGTTCCCTGGGGACATATTCTAATCCCCAAAAGGGATGGTTCCATAAGCTACTTCTCTGTAACCACTAGTGGAGGGCTGTTGACTACTTCCTTGAGAACCAAAAGGTTACTTCTGCACATATGGTGCTTCATAGGTAACCAGCCACAAAGGCCTACCAAGACCTGGTGGAGCCCAGCTGTCATAACCAGGACTTAGAATCTGAGGATTAGGACATTTCTCCCAGTCAGCCTGAGGAGTGCTACCTCCAGGGCATACCAAGCCAGAGCCAAAACTCACCTGAGACTATCACACACGGGCAGCACCAGAACAACTGGAACAATTGGATAAAGGGTACAGCCTCCTAATCCTCAGACCCAATGGGCAGAGAAGAGAGCAGAACAAAGATGTCCAGTGAGGCTTCTTGCCAAGCAAAAGGAGAAGCTCTCTGAATCAAGAACAACTAACCACAACCAATTTAAGAGACAGCACTAACCTGTGTTTCCTGTTGGAAACAACCAGCTGATCTCCAGCTCTGGCATGGTGCTCCTGCTGTTCTGTTCCAGATATCTGGAAACCTGACCTTTGGATTGGCTGAAATCCCTGTTTGGCTCTCAAAATTTTGGACTGGCTTTAGACTTCTTTCCTGCGTGCCTCTTTGCAAGTGAACATTTCCAGGCAAGATTGCTTTCCAGAGACTTTGATTTACTAGCCCTACTTTATCTATCATTATCTGCCTATCGGAGTAAATCGCTTCCTCCCTAGCAACTGTCTGTGTGCACTGAAACCTGAAACAGGATACTAGCAAAAATATCAAACATAACAGGCTGCCAAGGCTTACTAAGGCCCAGTTGGACCTTACAGAAGTGATGGGCTACAAAGGTGAGGACTACAAGGCCTGACGGGGCTTACCACAAAACAGGCTGCAAAGGAAGCAAGTGATCTGGGCCCTTTCTGCAGGATGTCATCATCCCACATTGGGAATGGGAGAAGGATGGGACCTGGATGATTTTTAGGCATGAGGTCGTCCAGGTCCCATTGTTCTCCCATCCCCAGGTGGCACGATCATGCAGGAAATCATTGACAGGTTTTACCAATCAATGATTGGAAATCATGCAGCCCTCCCACTGCCCTCCAGCTGCCCTCCTGCACTTACCTTAGGTGCATAGATCCTGGAAGCACAATGGCTGAGCTTCCTGCCCCAGTCCAGCCTGGGACAGTGCCCAGCTGACTGCAGAAAGGAAAGGTGGTGCCATAACGTGTTGTCCATTCACAAAGGCAGCCAGTGTGGAGGGGAGCACTCCTATTACACTCCCCTCCCAGGAGAGTCTCTATCGAAATCACTGCAGGACACTGCTGGGATCCAGTAAGCGCAGAAAGGGCTTTGGCTTCCTGAGGCCTTTCGAGGCCCAATAGGGCCTACCAAAACACAGAGCTCCAAAGACAGCCTGTGATGCCGCCTATCTCAGCCTAAAAAGAATCAGTGGGCCCAAATTCCAGGCTTTGGTCACCAACCCCACTGTTTAAAATTGTGTCACATCTATAGTCAAGATCACCACACCTACACACACTGTTGCATACAAATGATGGTTGCATACTTGAAACACCATGGAGCCACTTGCTATGTCCACCGATAGCAAGGAGTTGAGCAGCGAACAATTGAGTAGCATATAACTGCAACCCATCCCTGCAGACTCCTTGCTCCCCTGACTGTCAGTGCCAGGCGGTGGTCAGGCAGAGGCAGGGGAGCAGGTTAGAGGTGCAGGGCTTTAATGCAGTCAAAACTCAAAAGTACAAAGCAAGCAGGCTTATACACAGTCTTAACAGAAATAGTCCTTAATGCAGGCAGGGCTTCTACTCAGTCTTAACAGAAATAAACACAGGCTGTTAAAGTACATAAAGCAGGTTACTTCACCAAGGCGAACAGGAGGACTGGTCTCAAGCGCGGGCAGGAACAAGGCACGGACAGCAGGACCACGGTTGACCGACGGTTGTTGCTCCGTGCCTTCCCCAGCCCGGCGCCTGCCTCAAATAGCCCTCCAAGCCAGGCGCCGGCCAATCAGGCGTGGCCATGTGGCTGAGGGCTCGCAGCTGTGCTGTGCCTCACAGCTGCAAGCTCTCTGCCCGTCGCCTCCTCTCCAGCAGGCGTCGAGACCGGCGAACAGCCTCCTTGGCCTGCCGCCGCTGCTGGAAAGGAGGAGGCGAGGCGAAGGCATCAGTCTCCTCCGGATCGGGGCCGCAGGCAGACTCCCAGGCCTCCCACGGATCGGGGCCGTGGGTGGGCGGAGCCCCAGGAGCAGGCCCGGGTCCCGCCCACCTCGGCAGGCCGGCCAACGTCGAGGGATCCGAGCCTGCAGCCTCGAGGTAAGTGGCTCCAGGCCCGGCAGCCTCTCCCGCGGCCGGCAGGCCCACGCCATCGGCTGCGGCGGCCTCCAGACAAGACCCGTCAGCTGCAGCGGCCTCCGCACAGGCCCCATCGGCCGCAGCGGCCTCCACGCAGGCCCCGTCGGCCGCGGCAGCCTCCGTGGTGTCCGCCGCCACTTTAGCGGCGGCCTCAGGGGCAGCAACAGGCCCAGCCGGGCCCGTGCCCCTGACACTGACCATCAAAGAAAATAGTAAACACCAGAGTTAACTAAGTGAAGCCAAAGAAGTGGAGACTGAATGGAAAAGGGCAGGAAGCTCTCCTTTTTGCCCTTCTTCCACCAGCAACACATTCCCAATTAACTAATTACAGTTTCCCAACAGTGATCTAGCACATGCTCGCTTGCTGCTGGGCAGTAGTGCTCACTGCACATACCACTCAATTCTTATTCTCCCATGAAAAGAAAATCCAAAGAGGCATGAGAAGAGGCAGTCAGGCCTTAAATAGTCTCTGGGTCGGTCCCTACCACATGTGTGTCTGGCAACCTGTGACAGAGCATCAAATGTGGACTTCTCCCCGCAGTGCTGTTCACCATGCAGGTCCAGGTATTTGTTTTATTAGCAAAGGCAATTTCTCTGTTACTGTTCATGACTTATGCCAGTAGTTCAACAACTTTAGAGATACACTGAGGAATGGGAAGGCAAGTATCATTGACTGATATTTATTTCTTATAGCCAAAACTGCATATTTACAGCTGTGAATAGACATATCAGGTATTATGATGAGGTTTATGGAGAATTGTTTCTGATTTAGAAAAAAAAGCAGGAAAGCCTTCTTACAGCACAAGACATTGTACCTTGATAAGAAAGCATGACCCAGTGTCCTGGGAAACAGCAAACTGGTCACGGTCACAAAAGTACATGGCTACTGAGTGACTTCTAAAGCAGATGAAACGCATAAATAAGCCACATCTTTGCATCTTTAGGTAGAAATAATGTGTAAACTAGCATCCAGACAACAATGCAAAATAACTAGTGCTGAGCTGAAAGTTCTCCAGAGTGAACTATCCTCTGAAAATGAGGGAATCGGGCAGGGTGTCTGAATGGTCTGTGGGACAGGCAGATTTAACATTGTCAGAAGGGTGGTGACAGGACAAAGCAGCTCCCCTCTTTTTTCTTAATTAAAATAAGGATGGCAAGCAGCTTCCCTTAGGTAGCCACCACACTTACATACACAGAGTGCATGTGTGAAAAGTCTGGTATTTCATTGTATTTACCTCACTTTGATCACTTGAGGAATTATCTAGTAATACCGTAAGTTGTAAGTGTAGAAATAAAGTGTTGTGTGGTTATTGCAAGGAAAGCTGTTAATCCAGAGAACAATACCTGTATGAAGGTACATTTTGGCCAGGTTGGCTAAGGAATAGTGTACTGTTGACAAATAATTTATTGGTGTCTAGGGGATTTTTAGCTATATTTTGCTTTAATCTAAGCCACCTTGGGTCCCATATTAGAGAAAAGCAAGATATTAAAATGGCTTGTGGTAGAGGCCCTCATCTGCTGGCAGAGAGGAATGCTGCTGCTAGAAAGCTTAGTGGGCATAAATTCACAGGTGTGCCATCCCTGCTGTCAGAAAGCTCCAAAATGGGAGATGTGGGGGCAGGCCAGGTGTGATCTCAAAGCAGGTGAATTCAAAGACTATTCATTCCTGAATAACTCTAGTTAATGGATGGCAAAACGTACTGAGGTTCAATTCCATAATAGTATCTTGAGGTGTCAGTAGTGCTTTAAAGAGCACTTTTTAGTCAGTAAGATCCATGCTATGCTATATCCTCTAATCTTAAGGTTGTCATTTTAACTTGGAATCTAAGTTTACATAGAAATTGCAGTGATATTGAAGTGTCACTAGAATTTGCATTTTATTTATTTATTTAAAAATGTTCTCTCACCATGTGTGGATTCTTTACTATGATAACTTGCACCACTTGGAGGACATTTTCCTTGGAAGTTCTTGACACAAGGACCTTCATGAGTTGGTGCATGGATGGGTTGGTACCATTTGAGTTTTAGGTTATACCAGTGATGAAGAAAATATAGTCCTCCAGATGTCACTGAACTTCAACACTCATTCCCACCCCCCTTTACCACTAACTCTGATAGGAAGGGCTAATGAGGGCTAGAATCCAGTCCTATCTTGAAGGATGCAGCTTCCAAATTCTTAGTTTATATCAGATGACGGGGGAAGTACAGTCTGTGGGCTATGGTTCTAAAACTCCAAAGAACTCAATAACATGACAGACCTCAAAGTCCCCAGAGCACCCAACAACATTACATTTGAAGGAACACATCATCAAAAAGTTTCTTTTTCCCAAGATCTTTTGTCAGGTTTTGAATTTTCTGCAGTCCTTCCAGTTTGCATGCTAATCAGCTAAATTAAATCATTCTAAAGTTAATCATAGTAACAATTTAAATTACAATTAAATGAGAAATAGTCAATTAAGTTGAGATTAACTTTAATTGGAGTACTATTTTTTTTATTTAAGAAGTATTTTGTTTGTAACAATGATATAATACAATTAATACAATTGTTATGAATTTGTTATATATGGGAATTTATTAAATAATTGAATGTAAATAGGAGTGTGTGCATTTTTATTGAAAGAAATATTATTTTAAAAAAGAAGAAAAGATATATCTCTAAGTAACATTTGTAACCCTGAGCTTGCCCATTGGATTCTCTGCAGTTTCCCATCCCTGCTTCATATAGTACACAGACATTAAGATAGGCAGGTAGACAGATAGGCAACAATTGAGGATCCACTGGAGGATCTGAGGAACTTTAAACAGTTGTTTAAACAATGGTTTTCCTAAGTTTGTCCTGGAACTTTAAACAATGATTTGTCTTAGTACAAAATGTGGTGGCTGACTTAAAGCAAATCAGACTGAGAACACAGGGTTACATAACCATGGCCATCTTTATGATCTATTCAATCATTTATTTGGAGGAAATTAATATGTGATGTTAATATTAGGTTGCAATTGACATAAAATTATTTTTGGAAACTGTACAGTGCGTTGTTAAATAACATTTTCTCCTAAACCATCATGCAGCATATTTGAAGATATGATATAATATAGAATTTCATGCCACATCACAAACATGAGCATTAAAACAATGACAGCAGCAGCAAAAACCCTAGCTACATCATTCCATTACAAATTGTCATCTAGTTTTATTAGGATCTTATAGTCAGCACTGGAAGCTTTTTTGAAATATATAATCAAGAAGCATAAAAATTGAAACAGGGACATTTGAGGGGGTCAGTATCAGCATTTAGCATTCTGACTGCACATCCATTGTAAGTTTGACACTTTTAACACGAAGTGCACAATTTAATAAATAAATAAAGCCTGGTTTAACTGGTCCTCTGAAAGAGATTTTCTCTTTAAAATAAATATTCACAGAGTGATTCCTTTGCTTCTCTTGCTTGTGACATTTTAAACTTGAATTAATATGAGCTGTGTGGGCAGAAGTAATAAGGTTAAAAATAATTGTGAATGTTCGTAACGGCCAAAAATATATTGTTTTGAGAGAACCAACAGTTTAAATATAACAATAAGTAGCATGTAGTCTAGAAAAAAACACAAGGGAAGTAGCAATAAGTTAAATGGCCACATGTTGAATAAGCAAACTTTTCACTTTATTGTTTGGATGTATAGGTGCCTTCAAGTCACCTGTCTGCTTATGGTGACCACATGTATTTCATGGGGTTTTCTTAGGCGAATAAGGTGGTTTTGTCAACTCATTCCTCTGAAATATAGCCAACAGCACCTGGTATTCATTGGTAATTTACCATCCAATTATTAAACTGGGTCGACCCTGCTTAACTTGCAAGATCAGACAGGATCTAGTGCTTTTAGAGTATTTGCCAAAATCAGATAAATCTGGATAGTTTTCATTACTTACATTATGCACTCCATCCAAACTTATCAAAGAGCTATTCTGCAGCAGAAGCAAACTACTCAAAGTTTCAAAAATATAGTCAGCCCTCCACATCTGCCGGTTTCACTTTTGTGGATTTGATTACAGTTTTCCATCCATATTTCTGGGTTTCACTTTCGCTAATTTGATTATTCGCAGGGTGTCCGCTTGCCCCTCCATTCTCCCCCTCCCACCCCATTCCCACCCCACTTGCTTCTCCCATTCTCCCTGCCACCAGTGCAGACACGCCCCCGTAGGTGCAGGAAGATCCAGGGAGGGTGATGGCCAGTTCTCCATACTCCTTCCACCACCCCCGCCACCACTGTGGGTGCAGGTGCACCCATGCGGGTGGCAGGAAGGTCCAGGGACAGCAATCGCCAGTTCCCTGCACTCCTTCCACCTCCCTCACTGCCACTATGGGTGCAGGCGTGCCCGCGTGGGTGGCAGGAAGGTCCAGGGAGTACAATCACCAATTCCCCACACTCCTCCCACTGCACCTGCCACTGGAGTGGGCATGCCTGCGTGGGCGGCAGGAAGGTCAAAGGAGAGTGATCAACTATTCCCTGCAGTCCTCCTGCTGCCAGTGCAGGTGTGCCTGCGTGGGTGCTAGGAAGGTCTGGGGAGAGCAATTGCCAGTCCCCTGCACTCCTCCTGCTTCCCCCACCACCACCACTGCTGCTGGCAGCAGGAAGGTCTGGAAAGGGCGATTGCCACTTCCCCACACTCTTCCTGCCTCCCCCACCACCGCAGGTGCAGGCATCAGGAAGATCTGGAGAGGGCAATCACGAATTCCTCATACTCCTCCCACCACCCCTGCTGATGTGGGCGTGCCCCACACTGATGGCAGGAAGGTCAAGGGAAGGCGATTGCCAGTTGCCTGCATTCCTCCAGTGCCACCACCAGTGCGGGCGTGTCTCGCGAGGTGGCAGGAAGGTGCAGGGATGGTGATTGCCTGTTCCCTGCCTCCCTGCCCCCTGCCTGGGTGGGTGCACCTGTAGGGAGGGCTCCCTATTTGTGATTATTTGACATTCACAAGGGATCTGTGTCCCTATCCCTCATGAATGTGGAGGGCCTACTGTATTCACCGATTCTTTGCTGTTACCTCTACTGCCTCCCTATGCCATTTTTAATAGGTACTGCAAGCCTCATGAGCCTGAGAAATTGCAAATGAGACTTGTAAGTCCCTATTAAAAATGGCATGGGGCAGCAGTGGAGGTGGCAGTAAGCCCCACCAGCCAGCCACTTCTGCCTTGTGAAGGAACCCTGGTGCCTCAAAGGAATCCATGGTGGGCTTAATATGGTGATCATAGTTCTTTGTATGTGAAATATGGTTTGGGAGGGCCTACAGTTGTTCATGATTTTGCCACATTCACGGGGGTCCTGTGCCCCTAACCCTAGCGAATGTGGAGGGATGACTGTACACACAAGGCAAGAGTATTAGACACCATACATTGCATTCAGGAAAAACAGTTGCTGGTTTGAGAGAAAAGATGTGTTGTGGGCTGGTCTGAATTGTCTATTCTACACTTTCTGCCCAGTTATTCTGAATAAACTGGGTATGTTTTGAGCTGCTTTGGTGCAGCAAATAAAATTCTAAGAATTTTGAGGAGTGGTCCTGGTTCTTGGTGAAAAGATAAGATATAAATAAAGTTAATGAATGCAAGTTAACTGCTTCAGACAGTGGCTTCGTAGTAATTGGATGTATTTGAGTGGTGGCCCTTGTTCTGGGTGAAAAGGTAAGATATAAATAAAGTTAATAATGGAAGTTAGCTGCCTCAGGCAGTGGCTTTATAGCATTTGGAGATATCCCCTAAAATACTACTCTCTTCTGGTTAGGAAGACTCAGCTACTTTACCATATTTGCTGCCTGACACTCAAGTGCAGCCAGTACTTCTTGCCCAGCAGGTTGTGAAAAAAGAAGGATGTGAAAAATACCAGGAAAAGCTAGATTGACTGGCTTACCTCTGGGGTCAGGGGTGACTCACCCTTGCCATGCTGGAGGGGAAGTAGGGTTACACCTGCTTCAGTATACACTGTGCTAAGCAGTTCTGCTGCAGATCATAATTAAATAGTTAATAAAGTAGCCCTTAGTTAAGCTATACATCTTGTGTCTCTCTGTTTATTCTGACTGGATGGGGTTTGTGTCATCTGGAAGAGTGAACACTTGGATAATGGGACATGATTTGCCTAGGTGTTTTGCCTATCTTTTACTGATTCACTATGGTAGTAGGGGAAGATTGACTTTGGGTGGAGCTTCAATTTTTTTAAAAAAAATGTTGACTTGAAATAGCTAGTTTAACTAGTTAACTAGTTTATAATAGAAATTATTTATTTATTTAAGTTAACATTTAATGGTAATAATATTTGGTCACTTTTAGCAGGTTAGTGTCAAGAGTGAAATCTTGGTCAGCAATCAGTGAGCACTCACAGACACCTTTTGGTAGAAGGGAATTCACCAGACTTCCCCACTGACTCATGGACCTTGGGCATAGGAAAGGAAACAGCTTTAGGGAGTGGATTTGATTGGCTTATCCTTTATGGCTTGGGGCTCAAGGGGAGAGTCAACATGTTCAGGCTTCCTAGAAATAGGCTGGATGGAGACAAGCTAGAATGGTGTAGCTTATCTCTAGGGTAAGAAGTGGCTTACCCTTGCTATGCTGGAGAAGAGGCAAGAGTACATGCGCTTCAGCATATATCACACTAAGCATTAATGCTGCAGATCAGAATTAAATAGCTAATAAAGTGGCCCTTAGTTTAATCATGCATTTTGTGTCTGTCTCCTTATTGCAACTGGGTGGACAAATTCACAGCAAGGACAATATGAGTTAAGTTAGGACAAACTTTTAATCAAGTAAGCCAAAACTAGGGATATTAGGTTTCAAACTCTAGTCATATCAGGCACTGAGAGGGAGACCGACGTTCACATATAAGTGCCCCCCAAAATGAAGAAGAAATGTGTTGTTTTTTAGAAAATCAACATTTGAGTCAGTTAAAATTTATAACTGAAATAACTACATGCAGAAATAAATATAGTTCCAATCCTGATGCTGATTTTCTGCTTTAACAGTTGTATGTATGTTATGAATGAAAATAATACTTGAAAATATTTTTCTAAAGGTTGAAAACCATGTTATTCTTTACACAGAAAAACATATTATTCTCTACACAGAAAATAAATGTTATTCTCTACACAGAAAGTGCTGTTTTCTGTGCAAAAATACCATGTGCCAATTTTGCACAGAATAAGTTCTGAATGGCCAACAGTCTTTGGAAACGTCCTACTTACTAGTGGTGGGAAGAAAATTGCTGAAATTACACATAGTCTCCTTTGAGAAGAAAATTAGTAAAGAATATATCACTATGGTATATAGATTAAGATGTGCATTTCTATATTTTAGACTTTATAAGGAGATGCATGTTGTCCCAGGAGAATATGTCATCACAAGAAAAAACCATCTTTATACTTATAATTATGGCTGACTGATGGGACCAGCAGATGGCATTCAACTTGAAAATAAGAACAGTGCCAAAGTAGAAACTCTATATATGTTTAAATAATGCATCATTGCAGAAAATTAAATGTTAAGGAGAGGGCGAGTCACACTGACAACCAAACATCCAACTGTCACTTATTTGTACTTAATGTAGGCCCTTTCCACAACACATCTTTTCATGGAGCTGGGGTGCGGGGATCACGCGAGCAGCCTCTAACGAGAGGCTCTTGTGTCCCGGTTCCTTCAGCTCCATAGCTGCTGCCCGCTCGCGTGAGAGCTCCGCCTCTTCCTTCTGCAGTGCAGCCTGGGATTTTCTCAGGCTGCTGTGGGGCAGGAAGTGTGAGCACCATGGCTCCGGAGCTCCGCACACACGGCAAGTGTGCGCGGGGCCCTGGAGCAATGTGCAATTGTGCACCATTTTTGGCTGAAAGCCAAAAATAAAAAAGTGCACAAGTGATGCCTGCCAGATCCTGGAGTGTCATGCAATTGTGAGTGCATTGTGTGGACCACTCCTCACATTTGTGTGACCCTCAAGGGGCCCTTTCGCATGGCAATGCTGTGTGAAAAGGGCCATAGTCTTTGGGTTAAATTTGTCTCTACAGTATGTAAATTGGTAATAGCAGTGGTAGAACAGTACAGCGAGCACTGCTCTTGTTATCAGGGGACAAAACATTATGATATAGACCAAAATGGGCATGAACATGCTCTTTGGCTTTTAAACCAATGAATGGTTTACCCAAGTGTGCCATTAACTGTAGGGTTGAGAACCATGAGAAGCTGTGGGGCTGGAAATTTTTTTCTTTGATTTTAATTTTCAATTTTTAATTTGTGTGTGTGTGAAGAAACCAATGCATCTTATTTGTGAACTTCAAACAAGTATGCAAACACAAGCTCACATTCATCTTTCAATTTCTTTGTCTGCCTTTTGTGAATAACATGCCTGTAAATATGCCCACAACTAAAAAGTGTCTGTGTGTCTGTGTATGTGTATCTGTATATGTGTTGTGTGTGGAAACAGGCAATCATATGTGCCTCAGAATAAGAGAGGGGGTTGAAAAAATAGTGCATATTGTGGAACCATAGAAAATGTCAGATTGACTTTGTATCACTATATGCAGTTATTTCCATATGAGAAGGGTGGGGAAGTTTTGCAACCTGATATGGAATGTGGACAGGGTATGTGTGCTGGTGATATCCTGAGTGATAGGATAGAAACAAAACTGCCAAATACCCATATCTGTGGTTTTCTGTGATGCCCTCCCTTTTCATTATCATCATATAAATGAACCTTGTGCTGTTATATACTGTCAAGTGCTTCAGCTTAGGAAGAGCTAGTGAATGAGAGGCCCCCACAATTCTGGTCATCAACTACCCTGCTCGGATCTTGGAGACTCAGGACCATGGCTCTCTTGATTGAATCAATCCATCTGTAATGTGGTCCTTCTCTTTTCCCACTCTCTTCCACTTTTCTAAGCTTTATCCTCTTTTCCAATGAGTGAATCATCCCATATTACCTCCAAAGTATAATGGTCTCTGTCCAGTCATCCGGTCATTTTGGCTTCTGATGGGAAAATGTATCTTTAATGTATATAAAGTAATTTAAATTAATGTGAGATCAACTCTGCCCCTTTCCACATGTGGGGCGTGAATCGGACAGAAACGGGACTCACTGGATTTCTTCTCCATCCGATCGAGTCCGTTGGGATGAGAAGCAGTGCGAGCTTGTCACTCCACACTGCTCGGGCATCGAAAATAGCGGCTTCTGGTTGACGGAGGCTCTCCACCAACCGGAGAAGCTTGCCAGCCTAAAGCCCACTGCCAGCAGATCTGCAGGCACGCACTAGTGCACGCCTGCAAATCTGTACCAGAGCGCGGCGACGGAGCAACACGGGGTCGTGTGCTCCATGCTTTTGAAAAACCTCTTAAAAGAGGTTTTTAAAAAGCACGCTGCGCGACCAGTTCCAGTCTCTCCGGAGCAGACTGAGGTGCAGAACTACGAAAAGTAGTCCGACCCAGTCCACTGCACAGTGCAGAAGACCTCCATCAGAGGTCGCTCTGCGTCGTTTTAATGGCCCAGTGCAGAAAGGGCCTATGATGCTGACTACTGATACAGAACTGCAAGGTAGTAACTTGACAATAATGATTCTCCCACTAATTATCATGTAGTTAGCTCCTTTCCCCAGTAACTATAGTGCATGAAGCACTTAGCCCCTAAATTTTTGCAAATGTTGGCAACAACAACAACAATTTCAGAGTGTATGCCAGAGGCTACAAAATAAAGACTTGGAGACCCAGGTGGACCCAAGGCTGCATTTTATGTCTCTGACATATATCACCCAGTGAGCAAGAGGACGTTATATTGTGTAGCCGAGAAGCTATATAACTGAATTCAGTTGTTTGGGAAAGTGGGGGCTGGAGGGATGATTCGGTCCAGGTGACAATGTTTCTGGGGTGTCTTGGCCTGTGGCCACACCCCTGCACACAGTGGCCCTGCCCCTTGTGCCATGGCCCCACTCCTCCACATACTCCGTGCTCTGCTACTGACTGAATTGTGTCCACTGCAGCACTAAGTTTCTGGGTAGTGTGGTGATAGTATCCTTGGGCTATCATCACCAGACAGACAGTGTCTTTCCTTTTGACCAGTCAGCATTTCAGCAATTTTTTCTGTGGTCACTCTGATTATCACAGAGTAATAAAACTGGGAACAGTAGCAGAAATCTATTAAAAGGAGCATTTTGATATTTTTTTGTCCAGAAGTACTTTTTGTCCAGAAGTACTGTTAAATTTCTTTGCTGCCAAAATTGAGATGGGAAACCTTTTGTCTTGTTTTAATCATTAAACATTTAGGATTTTACCATTCAAAGTCTGAGTGGATGAATTTGTATTTTTGGATTCGTGTTATTTTTTTTTCTTTTTAAAAAACTGAACAAACTTTTGTAAGGAAATCAGCCAATTAATACCCCACCTCACCGAAAATACATTTTTAAAAAGAAATTACAGTATGTGGATATATTTTTCTAATTAAAAAGAAATTGAGTTTGGAGAACACTCTAGCCTGTTAATCGACTTTTTTAAAAAACAAATGATTATTTAAATTATCTACAACTGAATAGTTCTCTGTTTTCCTTTTTAATCTGTAGTGATATTGCTATTTTGTAATACAATACTAACATATGTTTTTATCTGCCATTAATGCAGTTAACAGGGAATGACAAATTTTGTTGTTATATTATAGGGTTTACTCTCTCCAAATCTGTTGCTATGAATCTGGAGAAACTGAAATAGAAACAATGGTAATGCACTGATGTAGAGTAGCTATAGTGGAAACAGCCCTGTGTGTGTAGATGTAAGAAGTTATACTATGGAATGTTTACATGCTGCTTCCTGCAGAGAGCAGCTGGATTCCATTTTTGTATCGTTTGTCTGAATGGAAAACCACCTTGCCCTTTATAAACTAAGGCTCTTAGTGGTATAGTCTCTGTTGTGCATGTATGTGTTTGTACTTGTATGTATATGTCTGTGTATATGTGTGTGTGTGTGTTCATTTGTCCCCTGCTAAGAGAAGAACACTCCTTAGCTGCTCCTGCAAGAAATCAGGAGCAGCTAAGGTTTCTTACTGGGCCCAGAATGCCACTATCCTGGAGAAAGATAGGGCTTCTCTTGGCCTTCTCACAACTCATGCTAACATCCTTCTTAATGCTAAATTGGATTATACTTAAGTAACAGAGCTCTTATCTGAGGACTGGGCCCTCTGTTACCAATGTACAGTAGGTGAATAGACACCATGCCTCTGGACTTTGGCCAGTAGACGAAGACAGTTTAATATTCTTTCCTCTCTTCCAGAACTCTTCCAGTCTTGTTATAGCTTTGTTACAGCTTTATAACAAAAGGGACTTTTTCCAGGATTGCTTAAATCAATCAACTTCTAGTCATAAAAGTTATAAGGCGAGGTGAACTAGTATTCCAGGTGAGGTGATACACAATTGTCCCCACTCAGACTATAGTTATAACATTTGTCCCAACTGATAAAATAATTATAGATAATGTACAGAGAGGTTTAGCAGAATCCTTGCTTGCATGCTCCTTTGGGCATTTGAATTCTCCTCCCTGCTACACATGTGCATGTATCTAAATTTGGAATGACACAGCCTGCATGAGGTGTTGTTACATGGCAATGGCTTTTCTATTTCACTCTGTAGAAATTCTTGTAGTAAGTCATTCATTAGGAGTGTTCTACTACATGGGGAAGTTTGTCACACATTCAAGAGATCTGAGTGAAAACAACCCATGACAAATCTTAAGAAGATAATAAAAGCCTAGCTGGCAAGTCTTTTCTTGTCCGACGTTCTGTTCCCACAGTGACCAACTGGATTCCTGTGGAGGCTGACAGTCAGGAAGTGAGTGCAATAGCAGTCTCCCACTTGTGTTCCCCGGCAGCTGGCATTCAGAGACATTTCCCATCACACTCTCTTACTGAAGATAATATGTGGTCATCAGCGCTAGTATACTCATTAGTAGCTTTATCCCATAAATTTTCCCTTACAATCCAAAGTCCTCCTCTACCAGAAGTAATGGGTTACCACAACAATAGATATGGAAAAGAGCCTTACTTCAAAGTATATACTGATTTGTTTTTACATAGGAGAAAGTGGTCCCACTTTATAATCTATGCTAAAATAAATCATGTCTTCCTAGCTCAAATGCATTGAAATATAACATAACACATGGAGAGCAAAGGTTAACATGGCTGCAATAGTATTGTGCAATGTTCTGTAATAAGTCCTGAGTAAAGGATTTTGGCTAATTTTACAAATACTGTGACGTTTTATTAGCTCTTCTAATTATTGTTATTTCCATTCTGATCATTTCAGCATGAAAGATACAATATCAATTTCTTTAAATTTACTTATCTCACTCTCAAATCAGTTTCATTTTCAATTCACAATTTATAGCACTTCTGAGCATACCTTAAGGGAGACTTATGAACAGTTATTTTTCTATGACTTCATATAGTATTTATATGCAGACTCCATGTTTTCAGTAAAATGTTTTTTAACTGTCATTTGCTGTTTTATTAAGAGATCTGAAATATAACAGTGTCTGTTCCTTTCCAGAGCAATAAATTTAATCTCTTCAGCTGTGTTAGTATATTAGAAAGGTTGTTGTAAATCTCAACAAAGCTAATTCATTTCATATGTTAGTGTGAGTGAAACTGAATAAACATAAACATAGCAGCTATCTCTTTAACAGTGAAGAAAAATAATTTATTGTTGCTGTTGAATTTTTTTTTAAACTCCCATTTAACAAACATGAAGTACTTGTTAATAGTGGCCTCACATTGTTGTTTTGTTTTGTTTTTTTCCTTGAAACCCATGATACCGTTAACAGTTCTGGCATTGAGCTTGCCTGGAAAAGTGGCTTCAAATTATGTTGTAAGCCATTTTCAGACCCATTTTGGAAGAAAGGTGGGATGTAAATCAAAGAAACAACAAACACCCACTGACTAATTCCTGGAATATCTCCTAATCCATATAAATATCCAACACATAGCCACCTACAGCTTGTGATGCATGTGATGGTCTATTCTAGCATATGGAATAAGATAGAAATAGTATTTGTATGGCATCGCATATGTTTCCTCTTAAGATATGGAAGGAAATTGAAACATGTTTCCTCTGAACAACTCATTTGGGCAAATTATATGTGTGTGTGTGTGTGGTGTGTGGTCTATAAACTATGTGGGGGGAAACCATTTGTTATTTAAAATGTATTTATGGGCAATATAGTTGTGGCATCAATTAGCAGAACAACTTCTGTCTATGTAATCAGGAGAATTCTGACCTTCTTCTGAAATCCCATCCCTAATGCCCTAAAAAACAGCCTTAAGAAGAAGGCATTCAGGTGGTGTGGTGGAAGGCTGGAAAGAAAGAGGGGGAAAGGGGGAGAAGAAATTGCATTGCCTAATAAAGTAACAGTGGATTCAAGCCTAATTTTTCTGGAATTTGTACACAGAAATATGATCAAGTAGATATTTGGCTGCTGGTTTTATCTTACACCTTCCATTTCTCTTTTTGCAGTCATGTGTTACCTTTCATTGGCTAATAAGTCTGGATTCTTTGCCACTGGGTATTAATTGGACAACCACTGTGAAGGCAGCTGAGAAGTGTGCTGGCTTTTCAACAATCTGGTAAGTGGGAGTAGCTTTGCATGCCACTTTTATCTTAATTATTTCTCATATTATTTCTACCAAAGTTTTCATATATTGTTTTTGGAGTCATATGAAGAAAACTGTTTTTTAAAAAAATAATTAATCAACCGGTTCCTTAATTCACCCCCCCAAAAATCCTGTTTTCATGTGTGGTAATTTATTTGAATATCATCAAAATCTTTTGGTAATGGGAGTCCCCCCCCCGTTTCATCTCTACAGCCTTGGATTTCCATTCTTCACTAAGGCCTTTTCTGCACTACACTGTTACAATGCTTTTATTCCAGTTTCAACATCCTGTGGCTTTCTGAGGTTTGTAGTTGCTAAAGAGCATTCTGACTGAGAATTCTAAATGTCCCTCCCTAAACTGCAAACACCAGGATTCCATAGGATGTTGAAAGTGGAATAATTACGCCGTAGCAGTGTAGTGCAGAAATGGCTTTAGTCCATCAGTAAAGAATTTCCTTGATGACATGGATATTTGAGGAATACATGGTTATTTTGCTTTTGTTGCTGTTGCTCTTGCAATTTCTCCTTAAAGTATTGATCCAGAATACTAGAACACGAGAAAAGAGGTAACTTTATCCAATTAGACTATTGTATTCACTGAATATTGCTATTGTTGCAAATTTCTATATAATATTTAAAAAGCTCTTTGTGAAACAGGGTTTAAAATGATTATTGTTGTTTGCATCTGGTAGCCACAAGTTTCATATGATATCCTATAATTTATATTGTATTTATGTTCTGGCATTATGGTACATATATTGTATCTACCATTAGTACTGTCTAGTATAGACAGGCAAGCTGACTTTCATAGGAACACCTCAAGAGGCAAAAAACAGCAAAGTCCCTGTAAGTGATTTGACAAATGTGGCAAAACAAGTTAAAATGAAACAATCCTATAGGTGCTCCTTCGCACTGAGCTTATTACTTTTTTCTAAGTATTGATTTTGATCTCTGTCTGATAAAAACATTTTTTAAGTCATGACAAAAGACAGTAGTTCTAGATGTGATGTGTGATTGTACCTTAGAAAAGATACACTATAATCTTGTGTATATCTGCCTCAAAGAATCTTTGAATGATTTGTGACTTAATTTCTAGTGTGTTGGTACTGAATTACAACTTTCGTTGTAGATTCAGGAATACAAAGCAACCATTGATTTAGTATTGAGAAGCAGGCAGGATTTGGACATT
This sequence comes from Ctenosaura bakeri, assembly GCA_948474755.1. Lineage (NCBI taxonomy): Eukaryota > Metazoa > Chordata > Lepidosauria > Squamata > Iguanidae > Ctenosaura > Ctenosaura bakeri. The sequence continues at coordinate 15,155 of CAOLHI010005039.1, read as the reverse complement.
TTTCTGTTTGAGACCACAGTAGTACCACATTTACTTTATAGGTAGACCTGTGTACTAAGAAACAAGATTAAGACCAGACTTCATTTTGACTGGTCAAAAAAACGGGCATTTCACTCTTATAGATCTGAATATTACTTGAGTCAATTCAAGTCCATATTTGTATCTCAGTGGAGAGATCCATCCAAGGTTCAAGGAATATGCCCTTCTGAGACAATGACTGATGGAACAATTATTCTGGGGAACCAGTTCTCTTGGTGGCCCTAGCTATATTCTACTACAGGGCAGAAACCAGAACATTTTATCAAATATAAAGACACACAGCATGGTAACATTCAGATTTTTTGTCTAATTCTCACATAGGGTATTGCATAAGGTTATTCTGAGGAGTGTGCAACAAAAAAGTAGGCTAGACATCTCCTGGAAAAGGAGGTTTAAAGGACAGAATAAAATAAAATAGTAGTCAAACTGGAAGGTAGATTGCTGAGGGCTTATCTCAGGAGTGTATGAGGGAGAGATGGAGGGTTGGATAGAAAGATACCAGAGAGCCAGTGGTTTGAGCATTGGTCTAGCACTCTGGAGACCAAGACTTGATTCCCTGCCTGGCCATGGAAACCTACTGGCTGACCTTGGACAATTCACACTCTCTCAATTTCAGAGGAAGGCAAAGGCAAATCCCCTGTGAACAAATTCTGCCAACAAAGCCCCATGATCAGTTCACCTTAGGGCTGCTGTAAATCAGAAACATCTTGAAGGTACACAATCGCAACAACATAGAAAGACAGAGAGGGGGTGGGAACAAGTCACGGAAAAGTGTGCCAGCATAACTAATGGACTGTATCTACCAAAAACCTGCTGGTAGTTTTAAAAAGCAATATTTGTGAAATTAAAAAGGAATCTGTGGAGTCTGTATATTTAAGACATCACAACAGGCTTTGACTTTACTATATCCAAGGTGTGTTTGTTTTTTAATAATAACCACAAACATATGATGGATGTGTGAAAGCTTCAAAGATAAACAAAGGTTATGTGTATTATTGTAATTTCTTGCCATGTGGGTAGAAGTATAAACCAGTAGGTGCACATCAGGATCTTGACTATAACCTTGGTGCCTTATGAAGCTCTGAAGTGAGCCTGAAACTTTGGAACCAGGCCCCTTTGCTTCAGTTTATTTTGTCAGAGAACTCTCTTCTTCTGAAGACACTTGAATAGCTCCAAAGTAGCATGCTGTTGAAGATGTAACCATCAACATTCAACATGTTGATGCCTTTACAACAAATGTTACATTAAATATTCAAAATCATACATGAGATCTAAAGCTTTTTCAGAGATGTCTGAAAATGTTGTATCTGTGTATTCATTTTTAAAACATGCACCAATGAATACTTGCAGTCTGTGTTACTTTTTATCCAAAATTCTTCAAGGAATTTCAGCAGTCTTGTGTGAATGTTGAAATTTGCCAACTTTCAGACATTTTTTTTACTACACATGTACTCCTAACAGTCCCTGCACATTTTAAAAGGAGTCACACCATAAATATGACAGTTTAAAGAAGGGCTACTACTAGATGACATACTTTGCACCTGCAATTCTATTCAGAGCCACACCATTCCCTTAAGGTGACGAATATGCCAAAGCGCATTGTCAGTGGGGGCACTGAAGGGTGAAAATAGTGAAATTGCAATAAATATATATTTAAAAAGTCTCACAGTCATAGCCTAATGTTTATCCCAACATTGCCCCCTTTCTGTGATAAAGGAGGAAAAGATTTCCTATCATGAGACTTTCATCTTTAAATTTGATTAGCTTTCATTTTAAGTCTGTGATATGGCTTCAAAGTAAAGGTATGCACCTTGTGTTTCTGTGTGTGTAGGCAGGAAGAAGCATTATTGGCAGTACTAAAATGGTTTTTAGATAATGCTTGATGCATGTCACAGATAATAAACAATTCAATTACATCTAACTTATTGACTATACTTTATGTAATGTATAATTAATGTATGAAGAGTTAACAGTACCCCTGGAAACAAGATTACTGTATCAGTTTCCATGACATTTTCAATAATTTAATGCCTTCTGGTGGTAGTGGTGGTGGTGATGGTATATATGTATATGTGTGCATATATTCATATATTTTTGCTTTATGGTTTAAAAGTAAACAAATATGTTCTGTTAAGGATCATGCTATTAAGATTCATGTTCAAAAGTGAGAAAAAAACACAATGCTTATCAGAAAACAACAAAACAGCATGAAGTCCACAAAAATAATGGTGTGTGCGTGTGTGAGAGAGAGAGAGACAGAGAGAGGGAGAACAATTTCCCAGCTCTGGCTCCTTGCCTAAGGTTTAAAAGGTAATGCCACAATCAGATTGGCTACAATTAGCCTCAAAGCTAAATGACAGATGATTGCACCTTAAAGTCTCACCTCATGCCTGGATCTACTAGAAGTAGAATGGATGGGGTTCTGAAAAATGGAAGTGGTGTCCCTGTGACAGCCTTTGTCCCATCCTTCTTCCTCTGCTGATGGGGGATTCCAGTTAGCTGTCAGCCAAATACCCAGTACAGAATGGCCTAGGTGACTGAAAGATATGAGCTCAGGAAGAATCAGAGATGGTGTTTATAGGCTCTTGTAGAGCAATGGTGAAATGGTAACAGAAGGAGCTGGGGAAGAAAGTATCTCTTTTCTTCACTCATCCCTCCAAACTTCCTGTCTATCTTCAACTGGTTTACTTGCTGAACCTGATTCTTTTTCCTTCTCCTTTCTATGGCAGCAAATGTGTGCCTATTTTTCTAGGGGTTTTGTCTCTTATATTTTTATCTATACTAGAGCATACCTAGGGGTTTCTTAACTATGAGACAGTTTTGTTTTGTGCATGAGTAATGCTGAGCCAGAGTGGTGTAGTGCTTTGAGCATTGGACTGTGACCCTGGAGATCAGAGTTCAGTTCCTCACTCAGCCATGGAAACTCAGTGGATGACCTTGGGTACATCATGTACTCTCACCCCCCAGAAAACCTGTGAAACGTTTGCCTCAGGGACACCATAAGTTGGAAACAACTTGAAAGCACACAACAAGAACAACAACAACAGCAACAACAATGCTGATTTTGGGTACATTCTGACCCTGCAGGTTGGACATAGAATTTATGCTAAGTGATAGCATCATGGGCTATTTATGGAATGTGGAAAATATATATATAACATTTGTGACTAAATATAAATATGCTGATTAAATAAATAGTTGTTGGTTTGTGCTGTACATAATTTCTGATTTATGGCAGCCCTAAGGTGGATCTATTATGGAGTTTTCTTGGCAGAATTTGTTCACAGGGGATTTGCTCTTGCCTTCCTCCAAGGCTAAGATGGCGTGGCTTGCCCAAGACCACCCATTGGGTTTCCATGGCCAAGCAGAAATTTGAGCCCTGGTCTCCTAGGCCCTTTCCGCACCTTACCTTTTTTTGGTGCGGGGATCACGCAAGCAGCCTGCAGTGAGAGGCTCTCGTGTCCCCACTGCTTCAGCTCCTCACAAGCTGCCTGCTCCCAAGCAGGCAGCGCGAGACCCCTGCCTCTTCCTTCCGCAGCGCAGACTGGGAGTTTTCCAGGCTGCGCTGGGGCAGAAAGTGTGAGCACCTTGGCTCCGGAGGCTCCACATGCACGGCAAGTGCGCGCTGGGCCCTGGAGCAACGCGAGCTCATGCACCATTTTCAGCAGAAAGCCAAAAATGAAAAAGTGTGCTAGCGGCCCCTGCCAGACCCTGGAGCATCACGCGATTGTGAGTGCATTGTGTAGATCACTCCTCACAGTTGCGCGATGCTTCAGGCACCCTTTCGCATGGCAAATGCCATGTGAAAAGGAGCCTAGTGTCCTAGTCAAGCACTCAAACAACTATATCACACTGGCTCTCCTAAATACATAATTGTTGTTGTGTGCCTTCAAGTTGTTTTCTACTTATGGAACCCTAAGTCGAATCTATGATGGGGTTTTCCGGGGCTGAGAATCCTGTTCATTATATATGCTGCTTCAGGAGGATTGACAAGGATTATGCCAGCATATGTACCTGGAATGATGTTGTGCAAAGAGGTATCCTGCAGCTCCATGCACAACTATGCTATCCTCTGTGTGCCAGATCAGGGGCTTCCCTGTCTTCCAACTCTGTTCCCCAGCCACTGAAGAGGTGTGAGGCTGTGCCCAGGCACACTCCACTTCCTCTCCAAAAAAAGGTAGCCATAGCAGTGGAGACGGCTTCTTCTCTGCCAGATACCCAAGAACATTCAGAACATGCATAGGTGCAGTCTCCTGCCTGATTAGTGGCCAGAAGAATGGAGCCATGCCTTCAAAGCTCCTAGCTGCTTTTGTGTACTAGAGAGGCAGAGGGGACAATTGGGTCACCTCTTTTTCTTCATCCATTCCACTGAGGTGATAGCTAGATCTGGATCGACAGGTAACTTTAAAAATATTAATGCAAGAGCTAGTGATATTTGTCTGAAAGTAGCTACCTACAGAATATACAATGTTTATGTGTTTAACTGAGGCAGAACTTGACGTGGCCTGTGTGATCTTGATTTGGGCTATGTGAGTGACTGAAGGCAATCCCATTTCATGTTCATGGTGACCTCCCCTTAGCAGAAATGTTTGTGCGCATGTGTTGTTGAAGAAAAGCAGGATTATCATTTGAAGTAATAGTGTGTGCATGTGTGTATGGTTTTAAGAACTGCTTGCCCACTGTGCTGTGACAGACATACTTTGTTGTTGTTATGTGCCTTCAAGTTGATTCAAGGAATGGTGTGAAGCTTTCCTAAATTGAGTGTGTGAGCAGTAAGTGCAAAGTGGTGCATACTTGAGAACAAAGATTTGTTCCTGCTTAGTCACTGAGAGTCAATTCACATTAATCAGCATATTAGTTCCTCAGTGACTTTTTGGGACAGAACAATCCTTATGAGTACAACATCACTCATGGAAGATATCCACACTGATGGCATTTTGAAATCACTTTAACTGCCATGGCTCCATCCTATTGAATCCTGGGATTTGTACCTCCAAGAGGTTCTCAGAGATATTCAACCAGAGAGAGTTACCACTTCAGACTACAGATCCCACAATTCACAAGGATGAGCCATGGCAGTTAAAGTATAAACAGATAATTGTACAGTGAGGATATACCCATGGCTTGACTCTTCTGACCATCAGCATTTGCAGGTAGCCTCACAGCTGATGCAAATAAAAATATTAGCTGTGGTGACCAAGCTATCTACAAATACATATTATAAACTACAGGATTAATAGAAAAAAAAAGATGATTAGAGAGATGGCTACTACAACTGTGTCTAAAATGAACAGATAATCTAAAATCAGATACATGTTCTTCTTTTAGAACATGGTTTACCTTAATAGTTTGTTTTTTATTTTGTCTCCTTAGAAACAGAGGGATGTGTTGATATTCTCTTAGTCATTAAATCCAAAGTAAGTAGCTACTTAAAATAATAACAAACAATTTATCTGAATTGGCTAACTGCTAATTGTTACTAAGACGTCTTACAGTAATAATGAGACAAGAAAACATCGGCATGAGTTCTGGAAGTAATGAGTATGTCTCATTACCCTATGTTGATTAGTGAACTTACAAGTGAGTTACTGTGCATGTAGAACAGTAATTTTTAAAGCCTCTGACTTATTTCAGACATTTTTTTTCAGATTTCACAGACTACTTGGTAACTAAATATACTTTATGCAAAAATCCAAACTGCAGCTGTACCATATTCAGCTGCAGGATCAAATCATGTACACTCCTATGTGGTTGAAATTTCTAGATATTCCAGGCTTCCAGAAGAAATATCCTGATCTTGCTTGTGAGATTTTTGTCTCAGTAATCATTAGAAACCTACTTGGGAGTTGGTGAATTCTCTTCCAGTAGAGCTTTTTCAGTAAAGCATGGAGTGCCACTTCTCAGGCATGCTTTAGTGGTGGGTAGAACAGATTGCCCTTGGGTTCCTTATCAGTTATATGGTCACGAAAAGGATAAATCCCCAACTACCCTTGATCAATAGTTGATTTGGTACAATATAGCATACACAAAACAAATAAATGATAGTTTTTAAAAAAGAGTGATGAGAGCCTTATGATCAGTCAGGAACTTTTTGTGAAAATAAGGATAGGTAATAGGGCATACTTCTCCTCTTGATCTGGTAATTACCAGTGCTGGATGGATGGTTGCTACCTGGTTTTGGGAATACTGAATGGATAGACAGGGTTGGGACTTACCATTATGTTAACAAAATTTTCTCAGTTCTTAGTTGGCCCAAAGAGAGGTAAGAGACTGAGGCTACAGCTAACAGCTAATAACAATTCTGCTGTCTACTCCCACTGTAAAATACAGGCTTCCTTGTATCTCCCACACAACTAATTTACAAAGATCTGAAGTCCCAATTCTACCACGTAGAAGCCTTTATGATCAGTTCTGCTAACAAAGCAAGTAGCTAAGCTCCTTGTGGATCTGGCCAACACTGGCAGAGTGGAAATTACCCTCATGTAGCAGTGACTGCTTCACAAGATGAGAAACTCTGTTTTTGCAGCAGGAGTAACCACGAAGAGGAGCAAGCATGGGATTCAAGCAGGAATCCACTCTCCTTGGCCTACATGGTATCAAGAGAGAAAATGAGAACTAGTTGGCTGCACAGACTTGGGCTCTGCCTAGTGTTGGCTGCTTGGATCTCCACCCCATTAGTGCCAGTGGGCCCCAGCCATGTCTGGAAAGCCTTTCCTATGCAAATACTCCAAAGATGGTAAATAGAAAGTAAGGACGAAGAGAGCCAAAGGCAGTTCAATCATCAGTAACTTAAATTAGAAATGTGTAAAGTATTGCAGTATAATGATAACTTTTTATCCTTTGGATGTATTAAGTTTTATTTTTCTTCTCTTTAATTATATTCTTATCAATTTTTTGCTTGGTTACATAATTAGTTTTTACAATTCCTAGTAAGTTAGATATGTTTAAATAAAGTTTCTGGATTATTCCTTTTTTTTAAGCCACATGGGATAAAAAAATAAAATAAAAAGGGAGAGGCCTCTATGTAAATACAGTTTTCATGGTAATATTTCTAACACATCTTCCCATCCACTCAGTTTCTTGCTATTCTTATTCAGCCATTTGAACAAGAATGAAGGGGAAAAAATAAAAAAGAATGCAGCTAAATGGAACAATATGATGTAAGAAGTTGAGTCTGAAATGATAGAGATTCAGCCATCATTTTGCACTGCAGGAGTGAGAATTGTGCACCTTCCAGATGTTGTTGGACTAAATATCCCAGCATCCCTCACCATTGGTTGTGCTGGCTGGGGCTGTTGGGAGTTGCAGTCTAACAGTATTTGGAGGGCCACATAGTTTCTACCCTTGTCATAGGATAGTGTATATGTGCGTGTGTGCGCGTGCGTGTGTGTGTACTTGCGTTCAACAAAATAATTGAGCTTCTGGGACCAGCAGATAATTGTTGGCTTTGCTCTCTTGATTGCTTTAGACATGATCATATATCCAGTTCCTCAGTTAGATTCATATGGTCTATGAAATATTAGTGTGTTGCTTAAAAAGAGGGAGAGAGAAAACACACAACTTTTTCAAAGTAGAGTTTAACCCATATCAAAATACCAGTCAAGCACTCAGCACAAAGATACACATTTAAGATTCCACATCAGATTTAAAAGAATTGGTTAAGAGCTCACAAATAATATGTCTGTGAAGCCATCACTCCCTTTTTTTGGTTAGTTTTCTACATAGCAAATAAAAAACAGTAATAAGAGAATTTTAAAAGGAATAAATTTGAAGTGCTTCTTCAGTTAATAATTAGATAATAATTATGTAATTCCCAAATGTTTAATAAAGCTTAAACACTGCTATAAATTAGCTCTGTCCGTTGTCCTCAGACACAGTATGTCATGATGAACTGGGATTATTAGAGAAGAATACTGGAGACTACCTTTCACAGTCCCTCTTTCTACAGTCTTGCTTTCCATATGGGCAATTTCATGAGAATGTTATTCCTTGATGTTTTCTGCGAGTCCTGAAAATTCGTGAGGGAGAAGACTGAAGTATGTGTCCAACTCCATTGTGCCATGATTTGAAAAGAAAAGTGGAAATCAATCAATCACAATCACTATATTCAAATAGTATTATATCTATAGAATACTTGAAATTTAATTTTTTTTCCCTTCAAATCCATAAGTTTGCCTTCTGTCTACCACTCTGTATCTATCTTCACTGTTAGAAAATTATAATGGAGCATTTCTTCCACATAACCTACTGTTTTATAGCATTCATTGTATTCAACAGTATAGAAGGGATTGTGAAAAACAAACCTTTTTCATCCACCAGAAGAAATAGGATGTTTGACAACATGCATTTGTCTGCAAAATGCAATGCAATATCTGATGAAATATGCTTTGTCAATAAAATAAATTGCCAAAGAAAATGTAATCCTTACTGAAAATGCATTTAGCTCTTCCACTGAAATAAGCTCTCTCTGCAGAGTGTATTTGGTTCCTAAAATTATTTTGGATTTGCTGTCTGTCAAAATCTATAAATAAAACATCCACATGTTTTGTCACAGACTGTGTATAAACCTTATTTTACTGTAATTTTTATGAAAGATTTACTTGAAAGAGCAAAATATGATGATACCTTGTCTGGGTTTTTTTTGTCTTTTTTTTTGGATTCATTCATTCATTCATTCATTTAGTTGAAGTGAGAATATCAGAATTTTAACTGTAGATGAAGGACGGTGTATCATTGTCATTTTGAGAAAGATTATTGATTCCTTATAGAGAGCAGTCCTAACCCCTAGATGTGGCCTGCTGGAGCAGGTTAGGATAGAGAAACCTGCTGTTTTACCTATGGAGAACTCTTTGATCAGAAACCTATTGCTGGTGGTGTTTCTGCCAAAAGTAGCCGGTGTAGAGTCACAGATCATTTCCTCACTAGACAGTGATAGTGCTATTATTCCACTTTCAACATCCTATGGAATCCTGCGGGCCCCTCCCTAAACTGCAAACCCCAGGATTCCATAAGATGTTGAAAGTGGAATAATAGCACTATAACAGTGTAGTGCGGAAGTGGCCACAGTAGGAACTGTACTGGTGACAGAGTATATAACTTAATATACAACTAATTTCATATCTTAATAGTATTTCGCCTCTTAGTAACATGACTACATCTCTGGTTGTTAACAAAGCAGTTTCTCATTGGTATTACACAGACCTGTAGAGTTATGTTCTTCTGGAATATATAAATCCTGCATTGGTTTTAGTGATTAACAATTAGTTGTGATTTTGTAATACCATTATTACATAAATGTAGCAACCATATGGAAAGTTTTAAATGTAGCAGAGTCACTGTCTTTACAACTGAGTGCTCAAGATACTGAATCTAGATTGTTGCAAGCCACAGTCCAGCAATAGAGTCATACCTGACTCACCCAACCCAAGGTAGTTAACCTCTAGGAATGACATACTTTTTTCAGAATTTGTTGGTCATGAGTGAATATACCTATTTAGCATACTATTCCTCTCTAGAAAATAATGTAATGCTTCTTCAATCTGTATTAATGTTTCAGCTTTATCACTGTAGTGCTGTTCTGCTTTCTTACCTATAATCTCTTATTTCTATGCTGACTTTTGTTTCATGTGTTATTTATGTGGTTCATAGCTGCAGTCAGTTTACTTCATGGTACTGCCTTCTTCACAATATCCTAATTGGATCTTGTATTCTTTTATATCTATTTATTCTTTTCTTATTAGATCCAAGGTCTTTGATTACTCCTCTCAGTCTGGTAATAACCAAGTATAATAGAATACTTATATCAGTTGTCTACATCCCTTTATTTTCTCTCAACATCTGAATTTCTCTTGAGGTGCTTTGTTTCTTCTTTTTTTATATATATTTCAAAAAGAAAATATGTTTTTATTTGCCTTTCTAGCTTAAATTTGTAATCTTTATATAAATAGGCTTCTTTGAATTTCATGAACAAATAATCTGTTCATGTATTCACTATATAACCTAGGTCAGCTTACCTGAAGGACCCTACCCTTCAATATGATCCTGCCTGTGTTTTGACATCTTCTGGGGATGCCTTCTCCCTGCCCAACATTGCCCTTGGTATGTTTGGTGAAAACATAGGATAGGTATTCTTGATGGCTGCTCCCAGGTTGTGGAACTCCGTTCCTAAAAAGGTTAGACTTGTGTTCTCCTTTTTGTCTTTCTATAGGCAGGTCAATACCTTTTGCTTTGCTAGCCTTCGAGGACTGATTACTCGGGGGGAATGGACCCTTAATAATGGGTTGTATGTCTGTATTTGTTGTTTTTAATACCCATGCTTTTTCATTCTGTTGATAGCTTTGTTTTGTTAAAAAAAAATCTTTGCATGACATGATATTTTAACTTTTGCAAACCACCTTGAGTCTGAAAAAGTGCTGATAACAACAACAACATGAGGTAAGTTTTCAGGAAGCAAAAAGATTTTTCAGGAACCTTATGAATCTATATCGTTGTTGTTGTTGTTGTTTTGTGCCTTCAAGTTGTTTCTGACTTATGGTGACCCTAAGGCAAATCTATCACAAGGTTTTCTGGGGCGAAGAATGTATGCTGTGCCCGAAGTCACCCAGTGGGTTTCCGTGGCCGAACGGGGAATTCTGTCAGGACCCTGGCACTCCAGGACTCAAGCTCTGAGTCTGAACCAGAGGACTTCAAAGCCATGGAGCCTGCTGCACCAGCAGAGACCACCCCAGAGGCTGCCATGGAGCCTGCTGCACAGCCCACCCCAGAGGCTGCCCTGGACACAGAGCCCTTGGCCCCAGTAGCCCCAGCAATGGATCCAGGGGCTGCCTTAGACCCAGAGATTCAAGAGCAGGTGCCTACTTACCAGCAGCATTGAGAGCAAAAGAGTGCTCTCAGAAGGTCAGAGCGTTTAAATAGGAAACACCAAGCAATCAAGCTCCAGCTGAGGTAGCACCTGGGTGAGGGCCTGCTTAATAAAAGCACTCACTCAGCCTTGGGTCTTTGTTGGCTCACAACCGTTCATTTTGGGTGTGCCTGCTGGGCTATTGGGGACCCTTGCCTTGCTTCCTGAAGTGCTGCCCAACCAGCTGGGGAACAAACTCTGTAGTATGTGGACTCTGTTTGCTGTTTGCCTGGCTGTGACGTAACAGCCAGGGAATATCTTTGCTGCAAAAGTCTCTTTAGTGTACTGCTGCCTTATCTACCCACTGCTGAAGTAAAGCCCTTTGATTTATTGCCTGTCTGCCTTATCTGGGAAAAGACCTATTAGCTGGCTCTTGGCTGTCTGCCACGCCTTGGTGTTAACAAATTCAACCCTAGTCTCCAGAGTTATAGTCCAATGCTCAAACCACCACATCGGCTTTCTTTATATTCTCCTTTTCCCATCATATGAATTGATCCCTTATGCCTTGCCCCAGCTTCTCTGTTGATTTCCTCATGGACAGTTGGGCATGTGAAGATTTCAAATATGCACAGCATGTAAGTTAGGTAGATCTTAATTTCATATAATAACACAGTGAAGGTCAGCCTGCACCTGATAAAAACAGCAGGAATTTTAGGTCACTGATATTAGAAAGTAGTCTGAGTGGGGGTTTCCTTGCTATGCCATATTAGGAGGTTTTCACTGGGACTGCAGCAGTGGAGAAAAGAATTAATCTCCTCCCTCATAGAACATGGCTCTCTTCACAGGAGCTGTATTTTCAGGTTTATACAGATAAATGCAGCCACAAATTACACTTTTAAGTATCTAGTTTGACCCTAAATCTTTCCCAGCAATACTGAGTTGGATTACATTATTTTCAAATTCAAAAGAATTGCAGTTAGGGTATAGATTTCAATTCCCATAAAGTCAGGCCCCCATAAGTCCTTTCTTTTTTATTTTGTTAACTAACTATCTTTGAAAGACTTCTAAAAACGCAATAAACTAGGAATTTAGCCTCTATATACCAGAGCTTTCCAAAAAGTGTGTCATAGCACGTTAGTGTGCCAGCTGCAGTGTGTAGGTGTGTTGTGTAAACTTAAGGGGTGGAGAGACTGCGTCTCGCACTGCCATGGCAGGCAAGGCCTGGGTGAAGAGGCTGGTTCTCCTGCCACTGCCACTGCCACCACCACCTCAGGCCATGGAAGACCCAGGCAAAGGTGGTGGTGGGTCAGGATTGGGTGGGTGCCTCTACTTACTGAATTACTATGTTGTGAAATAATGCATGTCTAAAAAGTGTGTCACCAACTTGAAAAGTTTGGAAAGCTCTGCTCTGTACTGAAGCTAGATGTTTCCGTATTCCGTGGTGAGTAAACAAAAGAATATATATACCAGTAAATGAATTCAAAACATACAATTTTTCAAAACAGAATTGAGCTTTTATTTTGGGTATGTTTTCAAGTAAACCTGTCTCAGTGAAGTATAATATGGATCTTTGTTTAACCAGTATGATGCAACGTCTGAGTTGCTACAAGTAAGTTTCCGTCAGCAATTAATTAGGCTCTACACGTTCAACGAATGGGAGAAGAGGGAGGCAGAACTCAGCAACATGTATAGATTGTCTCTTAATCCAATGTGTGAAATCTGGAGGTTGGAACAGTATTGTTGAGGTTCAGGACGCACACAGATTTTCATTCTCTATTCTCAATGATCTCTTTCAACATACATCACTTTCCTATGAATCCAGTGGGGTGGATAATGAGTTTAGTGAATTGCCCATCTCTGCACCAGCATAGAGCACATTCATACAAATTTTTACTGTGCAGTGCAAACATTTAAAGGAAGTAAATCTCTGTGTCTGTCTGTCTGTCTCTCTCTCCCTCTCTCTCTGTCTTTTTTTCTCTGTGTGTATATCTCTGTGTGTGTATGAGTGTGAATGGGCATTACCAGTATATGTCTGTTAGTGGCAGGGGCCCCTAAGCCACTGCCTATCACCTTATCTACTTCATGGAAGCAAAACATTATTCTGGCTCAGATCTAATGCTAACTGGGAGGCAACAACAATCATTCCAGGATGCCAAAGCAAAACATGATCTCAGGAACCTTGGGCTACCTATGACAAATGATTTCAAACTGATACAATGAGAGATCAAGAAAAAAAGGGAACTTGGAAACATGTAATCTGTGCTTGGCAGGGTTTTACAACTCATGGGGTGAGGAGCTGTAATACATCCAATTTGGATAAAGGTATGTCACACCTTCTTCAAAAAGCATTGTTTTGGGTACAGAAATGCTTACCATGGCAGCAGCTTTCTCTCATTTCTTCCTCTTTCATAGAAAAGTTTAAAAGCTAATGGAGAGTCGTTCCTGGGGCATTCTGGGAAGGAAGGTTGGTGGTTGCTGCCAGAGGTTTCTCCTGTATGCTGCTAAGGCTTCCAACAGAGCCACAAGCTTTTGAAATGTCTAATGAAAGAAGTAAAATAAGAGACTATCCATGCTTCATACATGGGAGCAAATTTGCAGCTCTGAGCTAGAACATTTCACTTTTTGTACAGCTAATATAATTTTATAGAAGCACAAGTAGGTTGCATTACACTGAAGTTTATGCTTGTTAATCTGTAAGGTGCCAAAGATGTCATGTTGTTGAAGTTCTCCTTCTTGTTTCTGCTGCAAAATACTGCTGTAACAATCTGCCTGGAAACTGTCAGAGCTTGAAATGTTAGGTTTCAAAATTAACGTGATAATGCTAGATATTAGAAATTGGGAAATCAATTCATTATCAGTAGTGCTGAGAACTGAATTCACTGATCCAGTGCCTCTAAAATCTTACATTCCTTAAGAGGCATATACACATTTCACATGAGCTAATGTGTGACATTTCAGTGGCTGAAGTCAGACTCCTAAAGTGATCATTGAAGGCCCTCATCTGCTTGGAACAGTGTAGAAAACCAATTTTCTTGTCTCCAGAAAACTTTAAAAAGTCTTAGAAATGACTATTTTGTAGGGATGCAATCTTTGTGTATTGTGTTATTGTGAGATAAACAATATAAACAGTTCTGATATAAACAGTTCTCTCCACACTGTGAGTAAGTTCTTGAAACTTGTAAATACACATAAGAAAGGCAGTGATTTGTGTTAGAAGGACATTCTCCCATTTTATTCTAATGACTTAGCTGGACTGCGAATTCCATGGGCTACTCTAGGCCAAAAGAGAATGTGAAGTTTTACTTTGAGGGGGGAGGAGCCAACTACGATGGCAGAGAGAGGCTAAATATTCGACTCCCGGAACAGATGATTATAAAATAATTCCAGAAGCCTTTTTCAAAACAAAGAAAGAATGTGAGTAATTAATTGAATAATGTGGGAAAGAATGTAAGATAAGATAGTGGATTGGTTTCGATTCTTCTCCAACTGGAGGGAAAATAAAAGACTCTGTTTAAACTGCAAATAACTGTTGAAACGGACCGAAAGCAAAACAGTTTTTTTTTCCCCCTTTGTGGTCCTTGAGATATATGCCGCCTAAAAAAAGGTCTATAAACACCCTGTTTGGAAGCGACCTACAGCAACAGATAAAACATATAATCGTCTAGTTAGAGATTTTGAAAATATAAACTTAAACTTTAACGGAGACGAAAAAGTCATTAAAATGGCGGCGAAGAAAGCTGCGAACGGAGCTAATGAAGAGATAAAAACTTTTATACACAAGCTTATTACAGAGTCTAATCAAGCTCTTGTTACTACAATAACATCTAATATAAGGGCAGAAATGGGGCAATTGCAGGAAAAAATCTCACAGGAGTTAAAAGCATTGGACCTTAAAGTGGATGATATAAAAAAAAACCAAGGGAATCAGCAGACCAGACTAGCAGAACATGATGGCAGGATTTCTTTGTTAGAGAGACAAATTATCCAGCTCCAAGACCAGAACAGAAGAAACAATGTGAGGATTCGTGGACTCGCAGAGCAGCCACAACAAAGTCAAAAATCCTTGAAAGAGGAAGTTTTAAAATGGCTAAAAAGCATTGTTCCTGAGATTTTATGGGAAGATCATGACATAGAGAGAATTCATCGTGTGTCAGCTGCAAAAAGAGGAATAATTCCCAGAGATATTATAATGAGAATTGCGAATTTCAACAAGAAAGATGATTTGATGAGAGCTGTTAGAAAGAATCCAGGAATATTGAAGTATCGAGATAACACA